>JAWQEG010008648.1:0-15000 GCA_033782935.1 Petrolisthes cinctipes
TAGCCATGATTCCTGGTTGTGCCCTCACTGAGTTGGAAAATGTCCCTGTAGTCTACATTGTCAAAGCCTCGTAGTATTTTAAACACTTCGATAAGCTGACCACGCAGTCTCCGGGTTTCCAAAGAGAACAGGTCGAGTTCTACCAACCGATCTTTATAGCTCTTGTGTCTAAGAGAGGGTATAAGTTTGGTTGCCCTGGCTTGCACTCGTTCCAATCTCGCGATATCCTTTCGGTAAAAAGGACTCCAAAACTGGACTGCATACTCCAGGTGCGGTCGGACAAGGGAATTGTACAGACAAAGTACTATCTCCTTGTTCCGGTATCCAAACTGTCGCTTTATGTACCCTAACATCCTTTGGGCTTTCTTCTCAGCCTCAATACACTGCTTTGAGAACTTGAGGTCACTGGTGATAGTTACACCCAAGTCTTTCTCAGTATCAGTGCTTACGAGAGCATTGCCCTTAAGGTTATACTCTGTTCGGGGGTTTCTGTGGCCTATATGCATAACTTTGCATTTGTTCACGTTAAATGGCATTTGCCACGTGTCAGACCACTCCCCGATCTTCCTAAGATCTTCTTGTAAGCGGGTAGTATTTCCTTCTTTCGCGACATTCATACCAAGCTTAGTATCATCGGCGAATTTGGAAATCTTGGCAACCATGTCACCATCCACGTCATTAACATAGATGATAAACAGTAGTGGTCCCAGAACAGAACCTTGGGGAACACCGCTAGTAACGGGCACCCACTCTGAAGCCTGTCCATTCACTACCACCCGCTGCCGTCTGTCACTTAGCCAGTTCTCTATCCAATTTGCCACATTTCCGTCTATGCCCAGTGCACGCACTTTCCGAAGGAGGCGGCGGTGTGGTACCTTATCAAAGGCTTTCTGAAAGTCTAAGTAGACAACATCGACCGCTTTATCCCGATCATGCTCACTGAAAACAAAATGGAAGAATTCCACCAGATTTGTGAGGCATGACCGGTGCTGCCGGAACCCATGCTGGGAACCCCTCAGTAGCAAATTTGATTCTAAGTGTGCTGTTATTTTGTCCACCATGATGCTCTCCATGAGTTTACAGACTATCGAGGTTAAACTGATGGGTCTGTAGTTTGACGGTTGGCTAGCATCTCCCTTCTTGAAGATAGGAGTCACCTCTGCCTCACGCCAGTCTCTAGGAACGCATCCAGTCTGGATTATCCTGTTGAAGACCATGCACAGGTGCTGTGATACTTCACCATGCACTTCTTTCAGCACTCTAGGTAAGAACCCATCCGGACCGGGGGACTTGTTTGCTTTTAATTCGATTATTTTTTTCTCGATTTCTTCTTGGGTGAAGACCATTGACTCCAACTTCTCACTGAAGGAGTCCAAAGGTTCGGGAATGGGACCACTCTCCTCAGAGAACACTGAAGAGAAATACTCATTTAAGAGGTTAGCATTTTCTGCATCAGAGTGCATCAACGCTCCATCCTCATTCACCAAGGGACCGATCCTGCGTCGGATTGGTTTACGGCCATTCACATAACTGAAAAACTCCTTGGGGTTCTCTTTGCAGAGTCTAGCCACACGGACCTCCTCAGCACGCTTAGCCGCCCTTATTTTGGACTTCACGTTTCGATTCAGTCTTCTATGACCGTCAAAGTCCCCAGATGTCTTCGCTCGACGATACGCAGTTCTCCTCTCCCTTAGTAGGTTACGGATTTCCCGATTAAACCACTTAGGTTGAATGAACTTCTGACCTGTTCCCTTCAGAGGAATAAAGCGCGACTGAAGTTCCATGAAGGAAAACAAGAATGACCTCCACAGATCATCAGCACTCTCTCCCTCCTCTAGTTCCATTTCAGCAACACTTTCACGAAGACCTGCAAAGTTCGCTCTCCCCATGTCTAATTTTCTATGCACCGGGGTCACGGACTCCATATTAGGGACTTTAACTGAAAATCTTATAAGCTTGTGGTCGCTTCCACCTATTTCTTCGTTTACAGAGAGGTCTTGAATGATGTCATCCTCTGAGGTGAGGACCAAGTCGAGTATGTTAGCACCTCTTGTTGGCTCCCTTACCCATTGAGTGAGGAATTCATCATTTACAAACTCCAAGAGTGGTGTGTTCTCGGCAGAGGGCTCTCTGGTTTCCCAGTCAACATGTGTGTTGAAGTCCCCCATAAGGATGCACACCCTGCCGTCCACTAGTTCACCCAGCAACTGGTATAGGTCCCTGTCCATCTCACTGAGTTGTCCAGGGGGTCTATAAAGCAGCAGGGTTCTGTATTTTGCAGTGCCTATTTCTAGGTCAACTCCAAGGAGCTCGTGGTTCGATGTGATGTTGCAGGTCATCGATTCGATGGAGTTCTTTACATACAACAGCACACCACCACCCCCTCTGTCCTCTCTATCTTTGTGGAAGAGTTGGTAGCCTGGAATCACGAATTCCCCTTCAAGATCTCTGTCTGAGGTTCTCAACCATGACTCCGTTATGGCCACCATCTCGGGTTCCTCTGTCGCAACGAGGGCCCGCAGTTCCAAAAACTTGTTTCGGATGGACCTGGCGTTGAACAATAGAACCTTCAGGGAACCCCCAACTGCAGGGCTCCCTATACTCCTCCGTTTCCCGGTTTGGTCATTGTCTTGGTAGTGCTGGGGATATCCTTCTTCAGGATCTCAGCGAATGTCTTCTCTGGGGTCACTCTAGCATAGCGACGAGGGCTCTCCTCCACGCTCGGTCGAGTGCTCCTGAGACATCGTCGGACGGCGTCTTCCATTAATTTGGAAAGCACTTCTTTCCCCTTTAGTGAGAGATGTGTGCCATCCCTCTGGTAGAGGTCGTCTCTACCAAAGAGTGAGGTGTAGGGGTCCACAAAGAACACCCCCTCGGCAGTACACAAATCAGCCAGGCGCTGATTTACTGCAATGTTCTTTGACAGAGCAGTCCCTAAAGGGCCTCTCCTTGGGAGCATGCCGACAACTACCCTTCTGCGGGTTTTTAACCCACAGTCATCTACTGCACCGAGCACATCCGAGAGGACTCCTTCGGTCATGCCTACTCTACCATTTCTCAGGTAGATGTCATTACCACTCACCATGAGTGCAATGACAGAAGATCTGGACGTTTGGATCCTCTCAGCTTCCTTTCGGAGGTCAGCATTGCCATAACCTGGCAAACAATTCACCTTCACAGAAGTGTGAAGGCGATCTGCCATTAGGGGTTGCAGCCCTCGTGCCTGGGAATCACCTACAATGTGTATATCCACAGGCCTCTCCTTGGTAGGAGCACGAGATGCCTTGTGAGGAACCCGAGAGTGTTTTGAATTCCTGCCGGGCTCGTCACTTCCTCCAGGTTGCTTCTTCTTCTTCTTTTTCTTCTTCATTTTCTTTTCCTTCTTATTTGATTCCTCACTTTCTTCTAATCCCTCCTCAACTGTCTTCTTGGGTTTTTCTCCCTTCTCCATATTCCCCTCCTCTTTTTCATCACACTTTTCTGCAGTCTCTTTTCCTTCTGCAGTCTCTTCTCCCTCTTCATTGTTGCTGTTCTTCTTCTTGTTGTTCTTCTTCTTGTTGTTCTTTTTCTTGTTCTTGTTCTTCTTCTTCTTCTTTACCGCCGTGGTGGAGCTCTCCGGTGAAGAAGCTCCTTGGACTGCCTCGTCTCTCACATGGCAGTCACACCTCTGCGAGTTCATTCGGAGAACTTCCTCCTTTAGGGAGTTGTTCTCCTTCGTGAGCAGCGAGATGTGCTTCATCAACCTCTCCTCGAGTTTGCAAAAGTCGCAAACACTCGAGGAGTCTAGGTCGCTCGCACTCCTCCCGCTGAAGTCCTCACACCAGCGGTACACCTTGCATGTAGTACATGTAAATTTTCTTGCTGATGGACCAGTCATCTCGCTCTAATTCAATTCAATTTAGGACCAATAATACAAAAGAAAGGGTAATGTGATTTGGTCTCGCATAAGTCTCATCCGCCTACTTCTAGAAGGTTTTCGGTCGTTCGGCCAACAGAAACCTTATGAGCCAAGCACACCAACCCTAAGGTCTCCCCTGGGCCGGACGGCCCCAATCGTGCCGCAGCTCCCAACTGAGCAGCACAAGAGTCCTAAGTAAATGGGACTCTGATTTTTCGACAGGGGTGCTTGAAGTGTAACCGTCGTCCTACTAATCCCTACTAATCCTCCATCCGCGGCCAAACTTAAAGCAAATAGTAAAACTAAATGTCCACGACTTAATCCGAGATCTTTTACTGGCCTGGCAGCCAGCGAGGCACGAAAGCTCTCTCACCAAAGAGCAGTCGAGCCTTTAGGCACCTAAGAACGGTCACAGGGAGCTGGTCAGGCTTATTAATCTAAGAGAATACCTACGGGGGTCCTGAGGCATCTCCATTACTCGTACCCCACACGCCTGAGATCCCTTCAATCTCAGCCCTTTCGAAACCTGTGAGCGTTAAAAGGCGTTGTTTTAGGAGGTTCCAAAGCCTCCCTTCTCACACGGCATAAGGTAGCTGGTGAGGTCCTTAACAATAAAAACTTATATCGAAAGTGATGAAGATTTTTTTTTTTTTTTTTTTTTTTGTTAGGACAGTTGAAGAGCAGTTGTGAAACTTAATATTAACATGAAGATTTGACAACTCTTAGTCAGGATCCTAATAACGCTACCTTTCTGGCACGGGTAACCCAACTGGACTAAATGTCCCCCAGCATAGCTAGCAAACTTCAAACAGATCACACAAGCTCTCTCACCGACGGCAAGGTGGTTGTCTCAGAGAGAGAGAGAGAGAGAGAGAGAGAGAGAGAGAGAGAGAGAGAGAGAGAGAGAGATAACATTTGTGTGTGTGTGTGTGTGAGAGAAAGAAATAACGTGTGTGTGTGTTTGTGTCGAAAAGAGAGAATGTGTGTGTGTGTGTGTGTGTGACGAGAAGAGAGGGGAGGAATAACGTGTATGTGTGTAGAGAGTGAGAGAGAGAGAGAGAGAGAAAATATAACGTGTGTGTGCGCGTGTGTGGAGAGGGAATGAATGAGTTGGTGGAGTGTACTGTACAGCCACAATCAAATATCCACCCACACTTTCCTTCCATCGTAGTAAATATCTTGGCAGTAAAGAACAACACGTGTATGATTTTGCAGCACCTCATAATAATAACTGAGGGGGTTGAGTTGACGTAAGGTGTTGTTGTATGATTATATTTTGATGTGAACAACACGTGTATGATTTTGCAGCACCTCATAATAATAATAATTGAGGGGGTTGAGTTGACGTAAGGTGTTGTTGTATGATTATATTTTGATGTGATACTGATTTATTTGCACGATGGAAGGAAAGTGTCGGTGGATATTTGATTGTGGCTAATTTAACCCTAGTTACACCCAACCTAACCTAACCTAACCTAGCCGAGCTTGTGCATGTACAGCCAGGCACAGAGAGAGGCACACACAAAAATAAGTAAAAAAAATAAAAATAAAACACACACAAACACGAAAAAAAAACACACACACAAACACACAGAATCTACACACCTTGTTATTCTTCATCCACTGACAGGCCACCTGGTCCAGTGTGCTAGGTGTGTGTGTATCCCAGGTGTTATACATGTGTAACACCTCAGTGAACTCGGTGTGGTTGATCTGCACCATATGTAGGGCCTGTGTGGGGTGAAAACAATACCCACAATTAATTTATATACACATAGAATTAATTTATATATATATACAGAATTTTCCAAACCATTCTCAAAGTTGAGAGAGGTTTAGAAGACTCACTTTTTCGAACTCTGTTCAGTTGCTGTCCAACACTCCTTGTACCCTGGTCCACCACTATCACCCATGGCTGTACTATATCGTCTTTTTGTACAGTCGCGGTCAATAATAATCATCCACATATGGGTATCTCAAACAATTTACTGTCTAATGTTTTCACGCTCACATGTGATGTTATTGTTTTAAGTAGTGTGTAGCTGCTTGTAATAAATTAAAAGATGGTAGTTAACCTATTTATTGGAAAGTTTATCATCTAAGGAACAGAGGGAAGCTGTCAAACTCTTACGTGAGTTACCCCTATATGGATGATTATATTTGACCGCGACTGTACTCCCACCTACAAAACTGCTGTCGCCTCACCAAAAGGTTCTTGAGGTTTGGGGTTTAATGACTCGTGAGTGAATCGAAACACCATACACAACAACATTTTCCAATTGTGAAGCTTGTGGGGTTCATGACTCTGCGGATGAGGCGACAGTGCTTTTGTTGGTGGGTGTACAGTTGGCCACACATGAAGCTGGTATGGCTCGTTACTTGTGAGGTGGCTACAAAAGAAAGAAAAATGAAAAAAATATGTAGTTTGTTGACAGGCAGACAGTAAAATATTATTACTGTCTGCTTGTCAACAAACTATAACTTTTGCTCACTTTCCTTCCTGTTGTAGGTATCTCACAAGTAGCGAGGTGTACCAGATTCATGTGTGGGCAACTGTACACTCGGATACCACAGTCCCTAGCCCACCTGAGTCGAAACCCGAGATCTGAAGCAGTAGGTGGTTTCTGGACGACAGCCCACCCAAAGTCTCCATTGGTTCGAAACGTGTGTGTAGCCTTGTGATGATTTGGGTGGGCTGTGTGTGTGTGTATGTGTGTGTGTGTATATGTAAGGACTATGTGTGTGTGTGTGTATATGTAAGGACTATGAGTGTGTGTGTGTGTGTGTGTGTAAGGACTATGTGTGTGTGCGTGTGTGTATATGTAAGGACTATGAGTGAGTGAGTGAGTGAGTGAGTGTGTGTGTGTGTGTGTGTGTGTGTACCCTTGTGATGGTTTGGGTGGGCTGTCGTCCAGAAACACTACCTGCTTCAGTTTTCGGGCTTCGACTCAGGTGGGCTATAATCCTATATAGGGACTGTGGTATCCGAGTGTATGTACGGCAACTGGCAAGCGGCCTGAGATCGGGGAATATTTTTAACTAACGCAACAAGACTGAAATGCTTTCTTTCACACATTATAAAGTTAATATTGACAATTTCTAAACTCCAGAGTGCATCTTTCCCGGGCAACGCTGAGTACCTCCGCTAGTTAGTTTATTATATACACACATATGTTTAGCCTGGTGGGGTGAACACAATACCCCATCCTTAGTTTTATATACTGTATGTACACAAAATTATGGTCAGGGTGAAAACAATAGGCTAGATATTAACACTATAAAATAACACAATAAAATAACATAACACTTACCTCATAGGCAAATTTAGCATATAACACTATAAAATAACATAACACTATAAAATAACATAACACTATAAAATAAAATAACACAACAAAATAACATAACACAATAACATAACAATAACACAATAACATAGAAGATCATTCGTGTGTATAATAGTGATGCACCTTGGTTTACTGATGAGTGTAGGGCCACATTTGATCTTAAGCAGGGTGCCTATCGTAGGTGGACGCATGATCATTGTAGAGCAAAGTGGGATGAGTTTATTGAGTGCCAAAGAATGGCTAATGGTGTCTATGTGGAGGCAGAGCAACGGTTCAATAATGGAGCCAGGGATGTGTTGCTGAATGCTTGGAACACACATAAATGGTGGTCTACCTTGAAGAGTGCTGTATTCAGGTCTGACTCTTCACTCCCCCCCTTGGTTGGTGACGGTGGTAGACTGGTGTATGAGCCCGGTGGTAAGGCTGCATTGCTTGCAGCTCACTTTGATAGCAAGCAGTCTAGGGAGTCTGTAGAGTTACCTCCACATGTCACCCTGTCCTGGTCTCTCCTCATTTGCCTTTAGGTCAAGGGAAGTTAAAAAACTCCTTCATGAGTTGGACTCTTATGGTGGTATTGACCTATTGGGAATGTTTCCTCTGTTCTTTAAGCAGACGGCTGATGTCCTAGCTCCCCACCTCAGTGTTGTCTTCAGGAGACTACTTCATTTTGGTAGTTTTCCTGAATGTTGGAGGTCTGCTAATGTTACCTCAATTCCCAAGGGCCCTCCTTCATCTTCAGTTGGCGATTAAAGGCCGATTTCCATCACTCCTGTGTTGTCTAAGTCGTTTGAGAGGCTGGTGGCTGTGCGTTTAAGTAACTTCATGGAACAGTATATTCCCACCCTCACAGTTTGCATATCAAAGGGGCCTTGGCACGTGTGATGCACTTCTGTGTGTTTCTCATGTGATGCAGAATGCTTTGGAGTTGGGTCGTGAGGCTAGACTGGTGCAACTTGACTTTTCTGCTGCGTTTGATAGGGTAAACCATCTGGTTATCCTCTACAGACTTCACTCTGTTGGTGTTGGCGGTTCAGTACTGTCTGTCTTGTCGCAATTCCTCACTGCTCGATCCCAGTATGTTGTTGTGGATGGTGTGTGGAGTGGAAGAGTAGAATTAGTGTCTGGTGTGCCCCAAGGTAGTGTCTTAGGGCCGTTGTTGTTCCTAATGTATACCCCTGAACTCTTTAACATCTTGGGGAATGACCTGTATGGTTATGCAGGTGATTCCACTCTCATTGCTGTTGTGCCGACCCCTGGTACCAGGATTTCTGTTGCTCAGTCATTGGATCGTGACCTGGATAGGATTAGTGATTGGTGCAGGTTGTGGGGTATGAGGTTCAATGCTGGCAAGACTAGGACAATGGTCGTCTCTAGGTCTCACACGGTGTATCCTTTCTCGCCACCCTTGATTCTTGATGGGACTGTATTGGAGGGGTCTGAGAAATTGGTTATTCTGGGAGTTACATTTGGTGCCAAGCTGACTTTTGAGAAGCATGTTCGGTCAATCTCAAGGTCTGTCTCCCAAAAGTTGGGTATAATGTATATAGCTTGGTGTGTGTTGGGAGATCACTCATTGTTACTGTGATGTTACAACTCCTTTGTGTTGCCTCTGTTGGAATACTGTTCTTCAGTGTGGTGTTCAGCAGCTGACTGCCATCTTAAGTTGCTGGACAGGATTGTTTCCAATGCTAATTTTCTTACCGGTGGTTTACTTGATTGTAATCAGAGTCACTGTCGTTCTGTTGCATCATTGTGCATGATTTTCAAGATCAGAAGTAATGTGCTGCATCCTCTTAACTCCTCTCTGCCACCTCTGTATGTTCCAGCTCGTGTCACTCGTGGTGCATTGGACTCCCATAGGTTTGCTTAGGTATTGCCGCGCTGTAGAACCTGTCAGTACAGTCGATCATTTGTCCCTAGGTGTGTGTCTCTGTGGAATGTGCTTGGTGAATCTGTCTTTGATGGTGTAGGACTGACTGGCTTCAAGAGTAGGGCTAATATGTTTTAATTAAGCTAACTGCTCATCTTTCTTTCTCTAGGCTGTCTTCTTTTCTTTAGGTTGGATTCATGGGGCTGGGTGGGTCCTCGGATTGATAGAATGCTTGTATTCTCTACCAGCTTTGTGTCTCTGGTCTATTTTAATAATAATAATAATAATAATAATAATAATAATAATAATAATAATAATAATAATAATAATAATAATAATAATAATAATAATAATAATAATAATAACAACACAAATTAACAATACAATAAAATAACATAACACAATAACATAACACAACTTAATAACACTTACCTCATAGGAAAATTTAGCATATAACACAATAAAATAACATAACACAATAACACAAAATAACAATAAAATAACATCATAACATAGCACAACAAAATAACAAAACACAATAACATAACACAAATTAACAATAAAATAATAATAACATACCATAACACAATAACACAACAAAAATAAAATAACATCATAACATAGCACAACAAAATAACAAAACACAATAACATAACACAAATTAACAATAAAATAATAATAACATAACATAACACAATAACACAACAAAAATAACATAACACAATAACAATAAAATAACACAATAACAATACAATAAAATAACACAATAACAAAACAATAAAATAACACAACACATAACACAACTTAATAACACTTACCTCATAGGCAAATTTAGCATATCGTCTCAACCTCTTCCAGACAAACTTATGGAATCGATGCATCTCATATTTGCACTGGTACGGAGGATTACCATCATCACGGGCCTGGAAGTTAAGATTATTATTATTATTATTATATTTATTATCATTATTATTATTATTTTTTTTTTTTTTTTTTTTTTTTTTTTTATTACCATCATCACGGGCCTGTAAGGAAACGTTATTATTATTATTATTATTATTATTATTATTATTAATATTATCCTATAAATGCCTGTAAAAAAATATTATTATTATTATAATTTGTTTTTTCTTATTATTTTTATTATTACCATCATCATGGGCCTGTAAGTTAAGATTATTATTATTATTATTATTATTATTATTATTATTATTATTATTAGCTTGTAAAAAAAATAATTATTATTATTTATAATTATTACTATTACAGTATTATTATTATTATTAATTAATATTATTATTATCATTAGCTTATAACCAAAAATTATTATTGTTATTATTATATATATATATTTTTTTTTACCATCATGCGCCTGTAACAAAAGGTTATTATTATCATTATTTCAGTGTATTATTAATAATTTATTATTATTATTATTATCATTATCATTATTATTATCGTCACGTGCCTGTAACAAAACATTATTATTATTATTATCATCATTATTATTCGGTCCCAGCAACGAGCTTTTATTACTTCAAATGTCCCTCTTTTCTTTCTATTTCCTTCCTGTTTGCTGTCACACCTCTCTATCACCTTTCTCTGGCGCTATATGACCTCACTGTTGCGGCGCCTAATATCAATCAATCAATAAATCAGTTGCTTCTCTATACAATATTCTTCAACTGTCCCTCTTTTTATTTTATTTATTTCCTTCCTGTTTGCTGTCTCACCTCTCTATCACCTTTTTCTGGCGCTATATGACCTCGCTGTTGCGGAGCCTAATATCGATCAATCAATCAATCAGTCACTACTTACTGATATTCCCTTACACTGGGACCTCACTGCTTCCTGATATTAATAAACAATGTCCTAGTAGGATACTGGCCGCTCTAAACATATCCCCTCTCATCACCCATCACCATTACATCTTCAAGGAATTTGTCACTAAGCTGTTACACCATCCCAGGCACATGTACAGCCACAATCAAATAACCACCGACACTTTCCTTCCTTCCATTGTGTAAATAAATCAGTATCATATCAAAATATAATCATACAACAACAACACCTTACGTCAACTCAACCCCCTCAATTATTATTATGAGGTGCTGCAAAATCATACACGTGTTGTTCATATCAAAATATAATCATACAACAACACCTTACGTCAACTCAACCCCCTCAATTATTATTATGATGATGTGCTGCAAAATCATACACGTGTTGTTCTTTAATACCAAGACATTTACTACAATGGAAGGAAAGTGTTGGTGGATATTTGATTGTGGCTGTACACTCGCAATCCAAAATATGTATCCAGGCTTGCTTCGAATAGCCTGATCGAGTACTATAGCGAGCTCAAGCAAATATGAAATAAGATAAGCGTGTAGAATTTAGTTCACTAGTACATCAAATGATTCTAAACTTCAACAAAACCTGGATGCAAATTTGGGATTGCGGGTGTACCACCTCCCACTAAACACACCAGGACAGCATCACAGTTCAACGTTGTACAGTCACGGTCAATAATAATCATCCACATATGGGTATCTCAAACAATTTACTGTTTAATGTTTTCATGTTCACATATGATATTATTGTTCTAAGTAGTGTGTAGCTGCTTGTATTAAATTAAAAGATGGTAATTAACGTGTGTGTGTTATTGTTTTAAGTAGTGCATAGCTGCTTGTATTAAATTAAAGCATGGTAATTAACCTATTTATTGTAAAGTTTATCATCTTAGGAACAGAGGGAAGCTGTCAAACTCTTACGTGAGTTACCCCTATATGGGTGAATATATTTGACCGCGACTGTACATTTGCGGTCAGAAGTTGTGTCTCGATTCCCTGAGAGATGATTCACAACCAGGCGAAATTGGAAGGTTCAAAGAAAATGGTATATTGTTGTGTGGAGAGAGGTGGAAGGTACAGCCACAATCAAATAACCAGCAACACTTTCCTTCCATCGTAGTAAATAAATCAGTATCATATCAAAATATATATCATACAACAACACCTTACGTCAACTCAACCCCCTCAATTATTATTATTAAGATGAGGTGCTGCAAAATCATACACGTGTTGTTCATATCAAAATATAATCATACAACAACAACACCTTACGTCAACTCAACCCCCTCAATTATTATTATGAGGTGCTGCAAAATCATACACGTGTTGTTCTTTATTACCAAGATATTTACTACGATGGAAGGAAAGTGTTGGTGGATATTTGATTGTGGCTGTACACTGTTGTTCAAACCATCGAACTCGTCTGGTTGCGATTCATCATGTCAGGGACTCGGGCCACAACTTCTGACCACGACTGTACAGCCCATTAATGCCAGAACAGACCTATACAAAAATAGTCCTGTACCAGCTATAGTTAAGGACCCTGTATCGTGTTTGAAAATTGGAGGCTTCTGATTCCTCCTGACCATGCCACGTAACAAGCTCCTTCGATATAGGTGATGTTTCGTGGCAATATATATTTGAAGGACTCATTTATCTCCAATTTTCTGACTACAACACATGCAGAGTCCCCTAAACTCATCAACAACATGTGAATACCTTCCCTCCCCATTACCAACCCTACACACATCCATACTCAAATAGCAAATCCCACTAACCCTTTGAAACGAGGGTCAGGGATTACGAACTACCTCCCACACACTTAGATATGTCAGTAATTTATTTTGTATCATCAGTAATCATCTGTAAATCATTTTAAACTGTATATTTTAAACTGTATATTTTCACTTCTTGATCTGCCAGATATCCATAAACCATATATTATTATTATTATTATTACCACCACACATGCATATACCCCACACACACACACATACATAACAGTCAAACATACATAACTTTAAAGAAAAATATGATAATTGTGTTTTAAAATACGGGACATTACGAGCTTGATTCAATCCTGTAAAGATACAAATAGGTAAGAACACACACACACACACACACACACAAACATCGCTCCACACACACACACACACACACACATATTTCTCCACACACACACACACACACATCACACACACACCACCACACACACAGACACACACCACCACTCACACATATTTCTCCACACACACACATACAGACACAAACATCACTCCACACACACACACACACACAGACACAAACATCGCTCCACACACACACACACACACACACATACTCACCGCAGTGCTATCAATACAGGGAGGGAATGAGACCGAGGTGAACTGGAATGGCTCAAGGAGAACCGACGGCCACCAATGGAATATAAGTACAGATCTTGGATGGCTGCCTGGGAGATTTATGTTGGCACGGATGAAGTCATGGTCCAGGTGTGGTCCAATGTACGCCACCTGGACATATGCCTTCATACTCAGGATCTGGTTATGCAGGAACTCAGTCAGGTTCCCGTCTGTACGTAGAGACACAGAAATTTTTATAAATATATCCGGGTGTAAACAACATAAATTTATATCGGTGTAAGAAAAAAATATATATATATATTTATATACGTATGGAAAAAAAATATTCATATCTGGGTGTAGATAATTGGTATTTATTGAAAGAATTACCGTTTTGCAGCAGTGTTGCAAGATCCGGCTGGGTCCCAGTATTTTACCCCTGTCATTTATTGTACTTTATCACGATTATTTCCCGGTAGTTTGCCCAGGTTAGGTCCCGGTAGTCTGATGCGGTCTAGGTTAGGTAAGGTAAGGTTAGGTAAGGTCAGACTAATTTCAAAATGCCCCATTTGAATATGCCCTATCTTGGAAATGGGGCATTTGCGGAGGAAATACCATAGAAGAAAATAGTCTTAGAATGGTCTAAATAAGTGGGTAATGAAGGTAGAAAAACGTACGCAATAACAGTAATTCTTTCAATATTTACCTAATAATTTATATACACACACACACATATATATATATATATATATATATATATATATATATATATATATATATATATATATATATATATATATATATATATATATATATATATATATATATATATATCTGACACACACACACACACAAACAATAATATTAGGTAAATTTTTACAAGTTGCCACAACAGGATTTCATAGGAAAAATATATAATTCGTAGAAGGTTTAAGTGTGATTTGAATGATGTTGACCTTCGTTTCTTTATACACCAGTTTAGCTTAATTAATTGGAAGCAAAGGATGTGGAAGGTACTGGTTTTTGTGGAGTTGAAGAGTCGTAGCTAATGTTGTCTAAGTTCTGTCAAGTCATATGGGTGCTCGGTGGACTGGATTTTTTTTTTTTTTTTTTTTTTTTTTATATATATATCTTTCGACACTGGACATAGGCTTCATCAAGCCCGTTACCGTGGCCCAGGTCAACTGCTGCTCATACACACACGTCACGACTTCCGAACTGGTACCCAGCCAGAGGGAGGGAAGTGAGGGTAATTCCCAAATACTGCAGCTGTTATGGATGACCTTGTATTCAAACTACAACCACTAATAATAACTGATCATGGACTAATGTATTTTTCAATAAGAGGTACAAGTGTTTTGTTGTACATTTTCTGTGTTTCCCCAGTAAAAGTTTATAAAACCAAGCAGCCACGGGTGAACCTCCTCCACAGACAGATGCCATACTTGTAATGCCAAAATATATTGATAGAGAAGGAGGTTACTGGATGTATCTGGGTAAATATTGAATGAATTACCGTTATTGGGTACGTTTTTTCTACCTTCATTACCCACTTATTGAGACCATTCTAAGACTATTTTCTTCTATGGCATTTTCTCCGCAAATGCCCCATTTCCAAGATAAGGCATAGTCAAATGGGGCATTTTGAAATTAGCCTGACCTTACCTGACCTGACCTGACCTAACCTAAC
>JAWQEG010008648.1:20000-27500 GCA_033782935.1 Petrolisthes cinctipes
GTATACATAATAAAAGTATACATAAGTGAGAGTATACATAACAATACTATACATACCTGCTAGTGTCAAATTCAGTAGTGAGTGGTTCCAGGTTATATCCAGGTGGTACCCAGACTTCCAGGTTCACCATGGCACGGGGAATATGTACACCAACACCAGTCCTACTGTATGCAAAATGTATACTCAATTATACATATACATTGACATATTATACATATAAATTATACATATATATATATAGTTACACATATTATACATATACATATACACCTACACCAGTCCTACTGTATGCTTATGTACACTTAATTATACATATACATTGACATATAGATATACATTGACATATACATATTATACGTATACATATATACACCAACACTAGTCCTACTGTATGGAAAATGTATACTTAATTATACATATACATGGACATATACATATACACCAGTCCTACTATAGTGAAACATACATATATACATATTCATATACATATATTATACATAAGCATAGTCATATACATAAAAATATTCATATATATACATATATACCCGGTATATACATATACATATATATATATACATATTCATATACATATACATAAATATATATACATACACATATAAATAACAAATTCATATTCATATTATAATGTAATATTGTGTATCTTTATGTATATATATATAAAAATTATAAACATATATTGTAATGTATTAATATAGTGTATCTTTCTATATATCTATATACATATCTCTCTCTCTAAAATATAAACACATATTAATATTAGGCATTACGTATTATATAGTGTCTCTCTCTCTCTCTCTCTCTCTCTCTCTCTCTCTCTTTACAAACACATAATATTAACGTAATAATAATACACAAATAAGTCTCTCTCTCTCTCTCTCTCTCTCTCTCTCTCTCTCTCTCTCTCTCTCTCTCTCTACGGTACTGCTGTTGGAAGTCATCGTAATTAACATAACATAACATAACACAACATAACACTATCAATAACACACTTACAACTACCCAAACTAATTACCAGATCCAGTTAATATATGTAATTATGTATGTATATTTTTAGATAATGTGCCTTGATTCCTCCAACGTATGTCAGGAAACAGGACCAGAAGAGCAAAAATAATGGTGTTCTGTTGTTGCTTGGAATAGTTTGGAGGATTCAGTTGCTCCAGATTTACCAACAACATTTTATCAATTACCTCCTGAAGGGGGAAGTTTTGTGTTGGTAAATCTGGAGCAACTGAATCCTCCAAACTATTCCAAGCAACTTCAGAACACCATTATTTTTGTTCATCTGGTCCTGTTTCCTGACATACTTTGGAGGAATCAAGGCACTCCAATGTAAAAAAAAAAAAAAAAAATTACCACCTTAAGGGACCCTGTCTGTGTGTGTGTGTGTGTGTGTGATGTAGTCAGAAAATTGGAGGTAAATGAGTCCTTGAAATATTGCCACGAAACACACACACACACACACGGTATTTCTATCTGTCTGTCTGTCTGTCTCTCTCTCTCTCACACACACCTATATGGAAGGAGCTTGTTTGTTTCGTGGCATGGTCAGGAGGAATCAGAAACCTCCAAACACACACACACACACACACCTATATAGATGGAGTTTGTTTGGCATGGTCAGGAGGAATCAGAAGCCTCCAAACACACACACACACACACCTATATAGATGGAGTTTGTTTGGCATGGTCAGGAGGAATCAGAAGCCTCCAAACACACACACACACACACACCTATATAGATGGAGTTTGTTTGGCATGGTCAGGAGGAATCAGAAGCCTCCAATTTTCATACACGATCACAGGGTCTTTAAGGGAAGATTCTTTTGTTTTTGGTGAATTGGAAGGTCTTTGATTCCTCCAAACTATGCCACGAAACAAATTGCCTATTAGTACAGCCGGCAGGATAATTTCGCGTCCATCTCATGTACTTGATAATGGTAATATGACCAGATGGTTGCATTCTGAACCAGTGTCTATCCTAACAACATGTGTAATTTACCACATGTGAAGTATATCAGTCATCTCTGCATTCAAATTGTGTTACAACATCAAATTTGCTCATACATACGTAGGTGGAAACGAAGCCAACTTATGCTGGCCACTGTACCATTGAGGGTGTCTGTTTCCTGGTATAGTCTAGACCAGGGGTTCTTAAACTTCTTTGCCTCACGCCAACCCTCTGCATTGTGTATAGATCCCGCGCCCCGACTATTCCTTAAATTTCTTGGCAGTATTTGCAATATATATATATATATATATATATATATATATATATATATATATATATATATATATATATATATATATATATATATATATATATATATATATATGATTCCTGTACAGTCTAGACCAGTGGTTATATATATATATATACAGTCGCGGTTAATAATAATCATCCACATATGGGTATCTCAAACAACTTACTGTCTAATGTTTTCACGTTTATATATAATGTTATTGTTTTATGTAGTGTGTAGCTGCTTCTAGTAGATTAAAAGATGGTAGTTAATATATTTATTGGAAAGTATATCAGCTAAGGAACAAAGGGAAGCAGTCATAATTTTACATGAGTTACTCCTGTGTGGATGATTATTTTTGACCACGACTGTATATATATATATATAACCACTGGTCTAGACTGTACAGGAATCAGTAGCATTCCAAGTTCAATATTACCATCAAGAAAAAACTACCCTTCAAATAGTGCTACATATAAGTCATTTCTGTTCGTTAGGTTGCTCCCAAATCACACTCCTCAATGTCACAGTCATTTCTGTTCGTTAGGTTGCTCCCCAATCACACTCGACAATGTTACTATCATTTCTGTTCGTTAGGGTGCTCCCCAATCACACTCCTCAATGTCACAATCATCTGAGTTCGTTAGGTTGCTCCCCAATCACACTCATCAATGTCACAGTCATTTGTGTTCGTTAGGTTGCTCCCCAATAACACTCATCAATGTCCCAGTCATTTGTGTTCGTTAGGTTGCTCCCCAATCACACTCCTCAATTTAACCACAGAATATACTTAAAAATATTCTCATTGCCTTTCCACACTCATTATAACCTATGACCTGACCTAACCAAATTTGACCTACGCTAACCTAACCACAGCATATACTTAAAAATAGTCTCATTGCCTTTCCAAGCTCATTTTAACCTACAATGACCTATCCCAACCTAACCTAGCTTATCCTAACCTAACCTAACCACAGCATATACTTAAAAATAATCTCATTGCCTTTCCAAGCTCATTTTAACCTACTTTGACCTACCCTGACCAAACCTAACCTAATTTGACATACGCTAACCTAACCTAACCACAAGATATGCTTCCCAAGCTCATTTTAACTTAATTTGACCTAACCTACCCTGACCTAACCTAACCTAACCACAGGATATACTTAAAAATAGTATCATTGCCTTTCCAAGCTCATTTTAACCTAACCTAACCTAACCTAATTTGACTTACACTAACTTAACCTAACCTAACCTAATTTAACCTAACCTAACCTAATTTGACCTACACTAACCTAACCTAACCTAATTTAACCTAACCTAACCTAATTTGACCTACACTAACTTAACCTAACCTAACCTAATTTAGCCTAACCTAACCTAATTTGACCTACACTAACCTAACCTAACCTAACCTAATTTGACCTACACTAACCTAACCTAACATAACCTCCAAGCTCATTTTAACTTAACCTAACCTAACCTAACCTAATTTGACCTACACTAACCTAACCTCCAAGCTCATTTTAACTTAACTTAACTTAACCTAACCTAACCTAACCAGGGGTAGAGCAAGTCTATAGTTGGTAATAATTCTACGTGTACAATTGCTCCATAGACAAACAGCAACAGATCCATTGTAGGATACTGGTTCTGTACGATGATGGATAATTATTCTCCTCCACATTTGGGGGGGTGCACTCGTGTGAACCTTTGACAGCTTCCCTCTATTCGGTAGCTGAGAAACTTAACAATAAATAGGTTAAGTATCATCTTGTAATTTACTTCAAGCACACACACACACACACACACACACACAGAGGAATAAGTATCATCTTGTAATTTACTTCAAGCACACACACACACACACACACACACAGGAATAAGTATCATCTTGTAATTTAGTCCAAGCGCACACACACACACAGGAATAAGTATAATCTTCTAACTTACTACAAGCAGCTACTCACTATTCAAACCAATTATATTAGAACGTGATAATATTAGGCACCGTAGCAATTTTTTTTTTTTTTTTTTTTTTTATGTTTTGGCACTGTACAGCCACAATCAAATAACCACCAACACTTTCCTTCCATCGTGCAAATAAATCAGTATCATATCAAAATATAATTATACAACACCTCATGTCAACTCAACCCCCTAAATTATTATTATGAGGTGCTGCGAAATCATACACGTGTTGTTCTTTATTACCAAGATATTTACTACGATGGTAGGAAAGTGTCGGTGGATATTTGATTGTGGCTGTACAAAGGATTCATGAAGCCCGTTACCGTGGTCCAGGTCAACTGCTGCTCACACAAACACAGACACACACACACACACGTCACGATTTCCGAACTGGTACCCAGCCACAGAGGGAGGGAAGTGAGGGTAATTCCCAAATACTGCAGCTGTTATGGTACCAGTGAGGGTGTTTTACGACGTTCGGTGGCCTTATAGTTAGTGCCTCAAACTCAAATCGAAAAAGGAAATATTCTCAGGCCCTCACCTGAGAGGAATCGATCTCCGGACCACTAGATTACGAGTCCAGACCACTAACAACTCGACCACCTCCCCTCAATTAATATGAGTCACTGATATGTGTATTGAAACGTATGTCCAGGACTGTACAATGCCACCCGCTCGCATTTTCGTGAATTCTGGCGGGCTACGTGGCATCACCACTTACTGCTGGGCCAAAATGGTGGTGGTTGGAAGGAGAATAACGTTTGGGTTATAACGATAAAACCAACCATGGGATAATCTTTGAAATAGTTTCATTCTCTTTCCCAGCTTATTTTATCCTACAATGAACATAACATAACCTGACCTAACCTAACCTAAACTGGACCTAACCTAACCTAACCAAATCAAGCACTGACATATACCCGTATAGAGTTCACGAATATGCCACCTGCTCGGCAACAACACCATCACCACCACCACGAATCACATACATATATCCAGTGTTTGTATATTAGTTTGAGATAAGTACACACAACAGAAAAACTGTCATTACACCTTCAGCGCGATACAAAATTACACCACAAATGAAGGTTTTATTTCGATAACAGCCTTCTCACATTGGTATCCCTGCGTATGTACAGTTGGGGAATAATGTATGTGAACACTGTTGGTGGCTTCTGGCAACATCCCCAAAAGTAAACACATCAATGAGAGAAAGTATTTATAAATTGGAGGATAACTTTTATTTCAGTGTCTGTGGCTGGTTGACATCACCCAATATCAGTTATCATTATGTAGTAATGAATAAATGTTGTCTATTACTAACGTGTTTATCACTGACATTGTTACCAGAAGCTGTCAACGGTGTCCAGATACTTTGTTCCCCAACTGTACACTCGCAATCCAAAATATGTATCCAGGCTTGCTTCGAATACCTGATCGAGTATTAATCAAACTCAAGCAAATATGAAACAGGATGAGCGTTGTAATTGGTTCACTAGTATGTCAAATGATTCGAAACTTTAACAAGACCTGGGTACAAATTTTGGATTGGGAGTGTATGCATGTTGCGGCCGCATCTGTTATCGAAAACCTTCATTCGTGGTGTCATTTTGTATCACGCAGAAGGTGTAATTAAAGTTTTTTTTTTTTTTTTTTTTGTACAGTTACCCACACACAAAGTAAACACACCAGAAACAGGACCCTTCATTGAGCATACACAGGGTAGGGTAGGATCTCAGTCCAGATAGTATAGGTCAGCCAGAGCATATGTAGGTGAGAGTGTGAAGTGTGGAGGGGGAGGGGGTGGAATCTGGGCCCACAAGGATGGATGCAGGACTGGACTCAAATTTAAACAGTGAATGAGGTGGTAACTGGACCCGTATTCACAAAAGCAAAGTTCATTCTTAACTTAAAATTTTGTTCATTAGCGTTTATTCATGGGAAGGACTGGGACCCAGCCGACACTGC
Source organism: Petrolisthes cinctipes (assembly GCA_033782935.1). Classification (NCBI taxonomy): domain Eukaryota; kingdom Metazoa; phylum Arthropoda; class Malacostraca; order Decapoda; family Porcellanidae; genus Petrolisthes; species Petrolisthes cinctipes. Next base: position 26,204 of record JAWQEG010008648.1, read on the forward strand.
CACAAAATCATGATAACAGCTCATACAAATAGAATAACAAAACCATTCACCGCTTCGAAATCTTAACAACAGCTCATACAAATAGAATAACAAAACCATTCACTGCTTCGAAATCATGATAACAGCTCTCACAAATAGAATAATAAAACCATTCACTGCTTGGAAATCTTAACAACAGCTCATACAAATAGAAGAGTAAAACCATTCACTGCTTCGAAATCTTAACAACAGCTCATACAAATAGAATAGCAAAATCATTCACTGCTTTGAAATGAACCTAAACCACTATGATGAGGTCAGAAATGCAAACATACTAACAAGTCCAAACTCTAATATGTTTTGTGAATACCGGCCCAGCTGACTCATAGTGGGCCCAACGCCAGATGATTCCTTCAAATTATTCCAGGCAACAGAACACCATTATATTTGTTCATATGGTCCTGTTTCCTGGCATACTCTGGAGGAATCATGGCACTCCAATTTAACCAAAGTGAATTACTCCCTTAACCAGTGAATGAGGAGGTATCCGACTCATAGTGGGCCCAGTGCCAAGGGTGTTCAAGTCTCTGGCCGACCTATACTATCTAGTCCGTGCCACGAATGTTGTTTTTTCTGTTGTATACATACGAAGAATTACACGAATAGACCGTGCCACTAATTTAGAACCTGTCAGTATAGTCGATCGTTTGTCCCTAGTTCGCTGTCTCTGTGGAATGTCCTTTTTTAATCTGTCTTTGATGGTGTAGGACTGACTGGCTTCAAGAGTAGGGCTAATATGTTTTTATTAAGCGAACTGCTCATCTTTCTTTCTCTAAGCTGTCATCTTTTCTTCAGTTTGGATTCATGGGGCTGGGGTCCTCGGATTGATAGAATGTTTGTATTCTCTCCCAGCTTTGTGTCTCTGGTCTATTTTAATAATAATAATGTTGTTGTATACATACGAAGTGTCACAATAATACCTTCATGACATGTTGGACCAACTTACTTAGGCACCACCACTAGTGATCCGTTGACGAAGACGAACTGAAGCACGAAGGCAGACGACACCAGAAACTCAGTCTCAGCAGGAAGAGCAGGTGGGGAGGAACTGCTGTGTGTTTGTATGTGTGTGTATATGTGAAGGATAATTTCTCACTCATTCTTTCTTTTGCACACACACTCATACATTCTCTCTCTGTCTGTGTTCCAAGGTTTTTTTTTCTCACTCTCTCTCTCTCTCTCTCTCTCTCTCTCTCTCTGGTCAGTTCAAAATTTGTGTTGCACTGGGTTGTAGACGTCATTGGTAAGGTGTCTCCTG
>JAWQEG010008648.1:32500-55000 GCA_033782935.1 Petrolisthes cinctipes
GGATTGGTTCTTATTTCTCCCATGAATAATTTCATGAAAGTATGTTAGGGTATAATCATTTCATATGAGAAATTAGATTAGACGATAAGAAAGAAATGGACCTGGTGCAAAATGAAGATGTTTAATATGGTAAAATGGAATCTCTGCAGTGCGATTTCGCCTTTACATCAGCACCTCTTTGGTGTCATAATTTTTTTTTTTTTCTGCGTTATTTTTAGTGATAATGCTCTATTCTCTTTTCCTATGTATAGTAATAATGCTCTATTCTCTTTTCCTATGTATAGTGATAATGCTCTATTCTCTTTTCCTATGTATAGTAATAATGCTCTATGCTCTCATTTATAATATATCTATCTATCTATCTTTCTATCTTCTCTCTCTCATGAGTGGGGAAGCGAGGGTTTGTTTACATTTCGTCGTACGTCTGGGACACCGAGAAGTCAACTCGGGCTGTGATTGGCTCTAATTTCTCCTATGGCACATACCCAGTTAAACTTCGGGAAAATGCCCCCCTGACACACACACACACGCCTCTCCCCCCCCCCCCCTTCACCCTAACTATTATTATTATTATTATTATTGTGTCCTTGCATACCAACACACACACACACCACAATGCATCGTACTGTATCGTGTCCTTGCATACCAACACACACACACACACACTACTCCTCTACCCCACCCATTATTAATATCGTGTCCTTGCATACCAACACACACACACACCACAATGCATCGTACTCCTCTACCCCAAATAACATTATTATCGTGTCCTTGTATACCAACACACACACACACACACACACACACACCACAATGCGTCGTACTCCTCTGCCCCAACTATTATTATTATTATTATAAAGGTCCTTGCATACCAAAACACACTACAATGCATCGTACTGTACCACCTCTACCCAAATTTCGTACTCCTCTACCCCAAACATTATTAGTTTCGTATCCTTGCATACCAACCAACACACACACAACACTATGCATCGTATAGGTAATAACATTGTGGTGTTGTAGTTGTAGTACGAGGCTATAGTAAATATCCAGATGGCGTTGTTGTCGTTGTTATTGTTGAAGTTTGTAATAATTTAACTAACCTACAACATCAGTTAACCAATTACCAATTATAAGGCATATCATTTCTCACACTAACCTAACCTAACCTAACCTACAATATTAGTTAATCAATTATAAGGCATATAATTTCTAACACTAACCTAACCTTACCTAACCTACAATATCAGTTAACCAATTATAATTAGGCATATTATTTCTCACACTAACCTAAACTAAACTAACCTAACCTACAATATCAGTTAACCAATTATAATAAGGCATATTATTTCTCACACTAACCTAAACTAACCTACAATATCAGTTAACTAATTATAATAAGACGTATTATTTCTCACACTAACCTAACCTAACCTAACCAATTATAAGAAGGCATATTATTTATTACACTCATAAGAAATCAGAGTCAGTTTAAAGTGGTACAGTCTGGGACTAAAGTCCTCGGAGAAGCTTTGCGAGTTTTTTTATTGGCCAGAGATGGCGCTTCAATCGCTGTTCAGAGGAGGGGCGGAGTCTTGAAAGGAGGGAGGGGCTACAGTTGGGTTGTGGGGATTCGTATTCATTGCTTCAAACATGTGGGTATTTACCAACCTATGAGACTGATCAATATGTAAGGACCTGAGGTGAATGGAACTATGTGGCCAATCCGCATACATAATATAATTAGCCTTTTCTATAACTTGAAAAAATATATATAGGTGCAAGGCGATTTCCAAAATGGAGATAATATCATCCCCATATCTGTTCTAACCCAATGTTAGTGCATGTGTCAAAAAATGTAACCGAACTTTACCTTGATCTGCTCAGCTGTTCATCATTCTTTGTATTCTTTAGATATTTGAAATTTATTAGCCACGTTAAAGTCGTGCAGAATTAATTCGTCTTAACACCGCCCTAGGCCTGGAAGACCCTGTAGGAATAGGAAGAAAAAGATAGTCATGGAGAGGAGGAACAGCAAGCAAGAAGAAAACAAAGAAAGTAGGGAGAATTAAAGATTTATAAGAGGGTCGTTGGTGTCCAAAGTGACTCAATAACCCCTCAGCACTTTATACAGTATACCCCACTTGATAGACCAGTGGTTCTTAACCTGGGGGGCGTGAGTGATTTCCAGGGAGACGAGAACCACACGTGAAAAGTAGAGATGTTTCTAGTTATATATGTTATATTCTTGACAAGAGTGTGGGCCAGTATTGATTTGTTTATGAAAATACAGAAGTATCGTCATTACAAAATCTTGTTTTCAAAAATCTCCTAGGCTTACTATTTATCGTAATTATTGACCCCCCCTCCCTGCCCCTCGATACCCATGCATAGTGGGGAAGAAAGTTAACCCATCCTTTACCTGTATACTTTTCGTTGCTCACTGGTGAGCGTGAGCCCCGTTCTCTCCCAGTCTCCCATACATGTCCGTGGTTATAACATCTTTTCTTTCACATTTTTTCAGGCGATTGAGGACTAGGTATGTTTTAGTTCATTTGTTATATTTATAAATTTAACTAAACATGTTTAGACGCCTTAAGTTTATTGGTGAATTGTGAACACACATGTCGCTTTATTTGCTTTTAGATAGATGCGAATTCATTTTGTAATAAAGCAGATTTGGAAGTGCTTAAAAAAACGTGGTGGATACAGTAAAGTCGTATTAATGGTCATATTGATTTTTTCTTAAACGCGTGTTTATGATCATGATGTTGTGCTTATGATGCTGATTTCACAAATGTGACTAATTCATGTTTAGTAAATGGATTAGAAAGGCATTGTTTTTCATTGTTTTCTTATAATCTGGGAGTGAAATCTGTCTACAGATACAAGGGGGGAGTGGAGAGAAAGAACTGTTCTCACGGGAGGCGTGGTAGAAAAAATGTTAAAACCACTATGATAGACTAAATATTGTTTGCTACTGTGATAGAACAGAATCATAATGTTATTAATTGGAAAGGCTGTAAATGACATTTTATCTACAGGTTTAATTGATGAACACACCAATATCTATACATATTTTTATATTTACCTAAACCCATGCGACAAACTGTCGAACAATTTGCTTAGCTATGACAAATATTAGCTACACAACAACATTTATACATCGTTTTAATTAATGATACAGATAATGCGTCTCCAAAATATAGTCACTTGTCTAAAATATATGATAAACTTATACACATATCTATCATAAACTGTTTCCACGATCATTAACATTAGGAGGTTCAGTAAGCAGTCTATCCACCAGCAGCCTCCACAATACCCGATCAGACTGGTTCATGACAACTGTTCAATCCACAAATGTCGTGTTTATAGTGAAGGACTGGCTTGATCAACACCCAGAAATAATTGTATTAGACTGGCCAGCAAGGGGTGTGACATGAACCTCATTGAAAATCTGTGAGGATTTATGTCTCGTGACTGGAACGTAGGGCAGGTCAGGGTCCATAGAATGTATTCTATGGACCCTGGGGCAGGTAACCTCCGTTCAAGCTGTGGAAAGGACTGCACGAGAGGAGTGGGAGGGAGTCCGTAGACGCCCTCGTATTTGCCTCAATCTCGTTGATTCGATCCCAACAAGACTGGAAGATGTTGTGGAGGCTGGTGGTGGATGGACTGCTTACACATGTTTGAAGCAATGAATACGAATCCCCACAACCCAACAGTAGCCCCTCCCTCCATTCAAGACTCCGCCCCATCTCTAAACAGCGATTGAAGCGCCATCTCTGGGCAATAAAAAAACTCACAAAGCTTCTCCGAGAACTTTAGTCCCAGACTGTACACCCGAGCTCGTAAATTTGCGACCACGTCCCCAAATGTGTTTGTCATCTGAGCTGGTAACACTGTGCGGGGAAGGTGTCATTCTTGTAGGTGTAAGATTGTATCATGTCCTTCTACTATGTTCCACCTACTCTGATTCCTCACCAAATAAATGTTACCAGCTCAAATGGCATAAACATCTAAGTACGTGGTCGCGAATTTTGAGTGATAGCCAGATGTGGTCATAATTATACACTCATATTTCACTTACACTTTCTACTTGCTCAAATGTATATCCACAATCAAATATCCACCAAAACTTTCCTTCCATCGTAGTAAATATCTTGGTAATAAAGAACAACACGTGTATGATTTTGCAGCACCTCATAATAATAATAATTGAGGGGGTTGAGTTGACGTAAGGTGTTGTTGTATGATTATATTTTGATATGAACAACACGTGTATGATTTTGCAGCATCTTATAATAATAATAAAAATTGAGGGGGTTGAGTTGACGTAAGATGTTGTTGTATGATTATATTTTGATATGATACCGATATATTTGCACGATGGAAGGAAAGTGTTGGTGGATATTTGATTGTGGCTGTACATTCATACATGCAACCTTGTTAATTCATTCATCATGCAGCTTTTGATTATTAAAATGCAAAGTGCAACACAATCAATCAACATAAATAAACAATATCATCAAGATGTTGTTATAAAATTAATAATATTGATATAGATTATAAAAAAAATATAATGCAACGTGCAACACAACCAAGCAACACAGGTTAAGTATGTGATAAAAATGTTGTTATAAGATTAAAATAAAGATATAAATTAATAATATTATCATAGTAAGTGATTAATGAAAGTGAGTAATATTATAATTAGCCAAATTAACAAAGCAGTTAATAATTATAAGTAATTAATGTAGGTGAATAATAACAACAAAACACAAATTAATATAATAAGCAAAAAGTTAAAAAGCAGTGAATGGATAAATTAATAATGTTATGCCAATGAAATAAATTCATAATAATAAAAATTAGATTAGGAAACTTGTAATGCAGTCAGAAACTTGGAGATTACAGAGACCTTGAAATACTGCCACGAAACACACACACACACACACACACACACCTATATTAAAGGAGCTTGTTTCGTAGCATAGGGTCAATTCCACAGTGGTTGGTAGTGGTTTGTAAGCATGCAAACGAAAGAATCTTAACCTTGTAAATGACTTATGGGTGAATTATTTAATGAATTTGGTGAGTAACCTATATAGTTATCATAATTATTATTATTATTATTATTATTAATATTATTATTAAATGACTTTTGAGTGAATTATTTAATGAATTTGGTGAATAAACTATACAGTGATCATTATTATTATTATTATTAAATGACTTATGGGTGAACTATTTAATGAATTTGGTGAGTAAACTATACAGTGATCATCATTATCTAACTGTTTGATAAATTTTGTGAATGTGGATACTCAGCTTCTGGAAAACAATGAAGCCTTACAAGTGTGGTTGGTTGGGAAGCTTACAAACCAATACCACTGTGGAATCGACCCAGAGTTAGGAGGAATCAGAAGCCTCCAATTCCCATACATACTTGATCACAGGGTCCTTAAGGGTGAAAACATGCATACTTAAATTCAACATCTGCTCTCTATTGCATACACACTAACACTATCATAATATTTCTAACATATCATTCACACTAACATCCAATTTCTAATGATCTTACACACACACACTAACATTATATTTCTGTGATTATTACTCTCACACTAACATCTACTTTGTAATAAATACACACTCACACTAACATCATATTTCTGTGACCTCTACTCTCCCACTAATACTTGCTTTCTAATACATAGGCTACACACTATAGTCGGGACAAACTAAGAATCTCAATAGACCACGCCCCCTCCTGACTGTACTCATACATCTGGCAGCGGTATTTGTAGCACCAACGATAATTAATAACTATACTTGAGTACACTAATTACTAATTTTCGCTTCGTCACAAGTGTGTAGTTTTCAGCAACTCATATTTCAGTTTTTCATGTGTCATTCATTACACTGATAATGACATCAGAGTTCGGAAACTTTACATTTTAGTCGGATCTTTAATTATGTTTGAAATTATGTTTAACGGTTCACGGAGGGAGCAGTATGCCAGGCCTATGTAAGGTGAGTCAAGGACACAGCACTGGTCAGTGCCTTACTGGCTGCTGGGAGGGGAAGGTCACTCCACTGTCCACCCATACCCCCAACCCATGGTAGACCAGCCTGTACAGCAACACTTGCCAGTCCAGCTAGAAATATTGTCCTTAACGTGTTCAAGTACTTCGACAAGAGAGAAATTGCACAAAAATAAATGTAAAACTACAGGTATTAAACATTTTTTTATTGTTCAATGGATTAAATAATAGATGCTATCAGTACCGTGGTGGGATGTCAAGTGGCAGCATCGAGACTGGTACGAGAACATGTTCCGTTATCCACGGCGCTGAGGGGAAAAGGGGCGTGGCCTATTGAGATTGTTAGTTTGTCCAGACTTTACCTCATCAACCAACACACTTCACCAAACCAATCAAACAAACTAACCAACCATTCAACCAAACTAATCAAACCAACCAATCAACCAACACACACAACCAAACAACACACTTCACTAACCATTCAAACTAACCAACCACACCAACACACTTCACTAATCAAATCAACCAAACTAACCAACTAACTAACCAACAGACACCACACTAACCAACCAACAGACACCTCACCAACCAAACTAACCATTCAACCCATACCAATCAACCAGATATAAATTCAACTACTCACGTGGCCAGACTGGTGTGATCTCTGGGTGGACTCATAGCCTCCACAACAGAGCTGGGGTCGAATGTCTCTGGTACAGTAGTAATGGTAAGGTTGACATAGCCCAGCCACTCCTTGAGGAAGATAGCCACCATACGGGTCATCAGCTGCTGAGGCACGTGGCTTGAGGTCAGCATGGTGAGGGGCTGCTCTCTCTCGTTCACGTAGAGGTGTTGTGGCTTGATTTCTGTACCGGGAGGAGAATAACAATAATAATAATAATAATATATAATAATAATAATAATGATGATAATAATAATAATAATAATAATAATAATGATGATAATAATAATAATATATAATAATGATAATAATAATAATATATAATAATGATAATAATAATAAAATATAATAATAATAATAATAATAATAATAATAATAATAATATATGATTACGATTATAATAATATAAAGTGTTGTGGCTTGATTTCTGTACCGGGGGATAATAATAATAATAATAATAATATTAATACATGATAGGCTAATAATAAGAGTAATAATAATTTTCTCGAACCTGTAATAATAATAACAATAATAATAATAATAATAATAACTATTCTCTTTGATCCTGCAGAGGTATAATAATAATAATAACTATTCTCTTTGATCCTGCAGAGGTATAATAATAATAATAATAGTACGCAATATGGGGATTTTCTCTTGTTGGAAAATGGAAGGCTACTGATTCCTTCTAACTATACCAGAAAACAGACACCCTTAAACCACCAACTAGTGTGTTTAACCAAGAGTGACGACATTTGTTGACAGCGGAGTTTTTAAATTTGCACACACTCTGACATGCTTGATTAGGCTCACAACAGAGGGTGTGTGTGCCTAGGAACTCCCCCTGAGTCACCCCAGCCACTAGCAGTCAGTGTAGGAAGAGCAGTGAGCGTGTAAGGATGTATTTTCAGCACTCCGCATTTGTGCTAATTACCATATATGTATGTAAAAACGACAGTGACATTATATTTCATATTGTTGTGTTGAATAATGTGATTCTGATATGCGTATGTTTAATGACGAAATCAGAGTGTGAAAACGTACAGCCACAATCAAATAACCACCAACACTTTCCTTCCATCATGCAAATAAATCAGTATCACATCAAAATATAACCATACAGCAACACCTTATGTCAACTCAACCCACTCAAAAATTATTATGAGGTGCTGCAAAATCATACACGTGTTGTTCTTTATTATCAAGATATTTACTACGATGGAAGGAAAGTGTCGGTGGATATTTGAGTGTGGCTGTACTTATATAAATATGTAAGTAGTGTAAAAGTGAAGTTTGAGTTGTGGTCATTCTGAGGTGGCTACCCATCCTACAGATATCCATTTAGTCTTCACAAGTATATCAGAAGGCAGCTACAGGTTTGTACATTCAGCCTCAGGAATTCGTACTCAGAGCATTAGTTACGAGAGGTCTTTATTCTGCACATACTGTAGGCAATGTTCTGCTGACTGATTCAAGTATATGTAAAATAACATTACTAGAAAAGTTTGGTGCTGGGAAAGTAATGTAAAAAATTCTCTAATTGTTATGAACCCTTGATGTCACAGTGGTGTATACGAATTCCTGAGGCCGACTGTACATCAATATCCTGTATCATTTATTTATATAATATATAGTTTACAAGTCAAAAGTGTTGTTTACGTTTTTACTAAAATATGCCGGCGGTACAGAGCTGACTCACTCAGAGATGCCCGCGGTTAACAGGTTAAGGGAGGCTGAAAATCGGAGGTAAATGAGTCCTTCAAATATTGTCAAGAAACACACACACCTATATGGAAGGAGCTTGTGTCGTGGCATAGTCAGGAGGAATGAGAAGCCTCCAATTATCATACATGAACATAGGGCCCTTAAGAAGAAAGAGTAAAGAGTAACCCCCTAAGAGAGAGAGAGAGAGAGAGAGAGAGAGAGAGAGAGAGTGTGTATGTTACGAGAAAAATTGGTATGTCAAATCATCATCCAAGAGAGAGAGAAAGAGTGTTACAAGGATAATTAGGATGTCAAATGATCTTCCAAGAGAGAGAGAGAGAGAGAGAGAGAGAGAGAGAGAGAGAGAGAGAGAGAGAGAGTGTATGTTACGAGAAAAATTGGGATGTCAAATCATCTTCAGAGAGAGAGAGAGAGAGAGAGAAACTGTGTGTGTGTGTGTGTGTGTGTTACAAGGCTTATTGGGACGTCAAATGATCTTCCAACCCATACCATGAACGAAACAGGTGTTGCTATTTAATTAAGGGGGTAGTACACTGCTGGTAAATATGGAGCAATTGATTCCTCCAAACTACTCCAAGCAACAGAACACCATTATATTTGTCCATCTGGTCCTGTTTCCTGGCATACTTTGGAGGAATCAAGGCACTCCAATCTACCAAAAGTATACTATCCCGTTAAATAGACCTAATATGAGAAATGTTGAGCAAAGATGAAGACTTTACCCACCCAGCCAGCTCTCACAAAACAAGGACACGAAGATATTATGTCAGACTCTACTCAGCCCAATGTTAAGGTGGTAATACACTTTTGGTACAGCCACAATCAAATATCCACCAACACTTTCCTTCCATCGTAGTAGTAAATATCTTGGTAATAAAGAACAACACGTGTATGATTTTGCAGCACCTCATAATAATAATAATTGAGGGGGTTGAGTTGACGTAAGGTGTTGTTGTATAATTATATTTTGATATGATATTGATTTATTTGCATGATGGAAGGAAAGTGTCGGTGGATATTTGATTGTGGATATTTGATTGTGGCTGTACATTGGAGCTTGTAAATTCGCGACCACGTCCCCAAATGTTTATATGTCATCTGAGCTGGTAACACTGTGTGGGGAAGGTGTCATTGTAAGTGTAAGATTGTATCATGTCCCTCTACTATGTTCCACCTACTCTGATTCCTCACCAAATAAATGTTACCAGCTCAAATGGCATTAACAGCTAAGTACGTGGTCGCGAATTTACGAGCTCGGGTGTACAGCCACACTTTCCTTCCATCGTAGTAAATATTTTGGTAATAAAGAACAAGTGTATGATTTTGCAGCACCTCATAATAATAATTGAGGGGGTTGAGTTGACGTAAGGTGTTGTGGTATGATTATATTTTGATATGATACTGATATATTTGTACGATGGAAGGAAAGTGTGAGTAGTCTAAAAGTTGGAGAAAAATTAGTCCTTCAAATATTGCCACGAAACACCACCTATAGGGAAGGAGCTTGTTTCGTGGCATGGTCAGGAGGAATCAGAAGTCTCCAATTTTATATACGATCACAGTGTCCTTAAAGTGCCAGTGCAGTGTTGATAAAATTAATCTAGAACAACTTATTCCTCCAGACTATTCCAAGCAACAGGCTGTCATTATTTCTGTTAATCTGGTCCTGTTTCCTGACATACTTCAGTGGAATCAAGATGCTCCAATTAATTATACGTGTATAGCACTATCCCCTTAATTAAGTTTGTAATTTCTTTTTTGGTACATTGAAGTGCCTTGATTCCTTCAAAGTATGCTAGGAAACAGGACCAGAAGAGCAAAAATAATAAGTGTTCTGTTGCTTGGAATAGTTTGGAGGATTCAGTTGCTCCAGATTTACCAACACAAAACTTTCCCTTTAAGCTTACAGTCGGGGTCAATAATAATCATCTATATATGGGGTAACTCAGTTTCCCTCTGTTCCTTAGCTGATAAACTTTGCAATACATAGAGTAAGTAGACTACCATCTTTTAATTTACAACAAGCAGTTACGCACTACTTAACGGGGTGTATAGCACATTGTTTTGGGTGGTAAAAATGCAAATGATTCCACCAAACTATTTCAGGCAACAGGATACCATTATTTTTCTTCATGTGGGTCTGTTTCCTGGCATACTTTGGAGGAATCATGGCGCTCCAGTCTATCAAAAGTACACCATTCCCTTAAAACGATTACATTATAATTTATGTAAACATGAAAATATTTGACGACATATTGTTTTTTTGTTACCCATATGTGGAAGATTATTATTGACTTTTCTATTCTCTTTCTCTCTCTTTATTTCTCTCTCTCTCTCTTTATTTCTCTCTCTCTTTACCTCTCTCTCTCTCTCTTTACCTTTCTCTCTCTTTATTTCTCTCTCTCTCTTTACGTGTTGTGGTATTATACAGGGGAGTGCCAAAACTTTAGTCCCTCCTCTAATGGGTCACCCACGGACAAACATAATGAACTATGAAACCTTGACGTGTAAAACCGAAGCACTTAATTATTAATGTGGTCCCTGTATGGTTTGAGCTGTAGTAATTGCTTAATTTCTATGGGTCGATTCTACAGTGGTTGGTATTGGTTTGTAAGCACGTAAACGAAAGAGTGTTAGCGGTGTAAATGACTTATGGGTGAATTATTTAATGAATTTGGTGAGTAAACTATACAGTGATCATTCTTCTTATTATTATTATTAAATGACTTATGGGTGAATAATTTAATGAATTTGGTGAGTAAATTATACAGTGATCATTATTATTATTATTATTATTATTATTAAATGACGTATGGGTGAATTATTTAATGAATTTGGTGAGTAAAACTATACAGTGATGATCATCATTATTATCTAACTGTTTCATAGATTTTGTGAACGTGGATACTCAGCTTATGGAAAATAATGAAGCCTTACAGGTGTGGTTGGTTGGGAAGCTAACAAACCAATACCACTGTGGAATCAACCCTTGGAAAATAATGAAGCCTTACAGGTATGATTGGTTGGGAAGCTAACAAACCAATACCACTGTGGAAAATAATGAAGCCTTACAGGTATGGTTGGTTGGGAAGCTTACAAACGAATACCACTGTGGAATCAACCCATATATCACGGGTTCATGATTCACAGTGAGGATGGCCAGGAGTCAATACTTATACTTTCTTCCTTGTGAATCTCTTGCAGCATTCCAACTTTTAGGAAATTATACCCATTTTGGGGGATTTTTAATGCATTGGGGACAAATCTAGGGAAAAGACTATTTTGGGGGAAATTTTAAATACTTATCAGGAATCTTTAGGGAATTGATTGATTGATATTAGGCGCCACAACAGAGATGTCATATAGCGCCATAAAAAGGTGATAGAGAGGTGTGACAGCAAGCAGGAAGGAAATAAAATGAAAAGAGAAACAGTTGAAGAACTAAAAGCTAGTGGCTGGGGCCGAAGGGGCGCCAAAACCCTTAAAATATTGCCCACATCACTACAGGCATTACAGGGACAATAAGTTAGAACATTTATTATGTTTGTAGTAGAATAAGGAAGTGATGTGATAAAAAGGTTTAATTATCATGAACCAGTTTCTTTTGCTTCATTCATACTGACAATAAAACTAAACTGGGGCTGTTCGGTCAGACAGCTTGAGGAACTTCAACAACTAAACTAAATGGGGGTCCGAGCATCTGCGTGGCTTCGGTCAACAAGACTCGAGACTGCTCGGATAGACAGTCTGAGGAACAACAACTGTAACGAACGAAATTAATCAACCAAGTCAGACCCAGAAGTTGATCCATTTATATTCTAGTCGTACCCACGGGGAATCGAACCCCGGACCAGAGAAATCTCAGGCAGTGACTCTACCTGATGGCATATTATCCAAGTCTGGCGGGCTACGTCGCATCACCGCTTACTGCTGGGCCAAAATCGTGGCGGTTGGAAGGAGAATAACGTTTGGGTTATAACGATAAAACCAACCATGGGATAATCTTTGAAATAGTTTCATTCTCTTTCCCAGATTATTTTACGTAACGTGAACATAAACAACCTGACCTGACCTAACCTAACCTAACCTAAACTGGACCTAACCTTAACCTAACCAAATCAAGCACTGACATATACCCTTCCAGACTTGGATAATATGCTACCGGGTGAGCCAAAGGAGTACTCCATTGGCCCAGTGGAGAATTATTATCTATCAATCCAGCAAAGAGTTAGTCATTATATAAATCAATTCATCCACCTATTCATTCATTCACCCCTCTCTTTCACTCTCCCCCGGTCTCTTTCTTTCTCTATCTGTCTATCTATCTACCCATCTATCTATATCTGTCTAATATCAATCAATCAACTTATCTATTCTCCTCAAAACCTATCTACTAATCAATTAATCTATCTATCTATTAGCCTTTAACTCTCAGGTCCAGCCAGTACACAACAACTAAACTAAATTATTGTGTGAGTAGATTAGGCTACTGTACACTCGTAATCAAAATATGTATCCAGGCTTGCTTCAAATAGCCTGATCGAGTATTAAGCGAGTTCAAGCAAATATGAAACAGGATAAGCGTTGAAATTGGTTCACTAGTATGTCAAATGATTCGAAACTTCAACAACACCTGGATACAAATATGAAACACGATAATCGTTGTAATTAGTTTACTAGCATGTCAAATGATTCGAAACTTCAACACCTGAATACAAATATGAAACAGGATAAGCATTGTAATTGGTTTACTAGTATCTCAAATTATTCGAAACTTCAACAACACCTGGATACAAATATGAAACAGGATAAGCCTTGTAATTGGTTCACTAGCATGTCAAGTGATTCGAAACTTCAACAAGACCTGGATACAAATATTGGATTGCGAGTGTACAGTCACTAGCATAAGTTTCTTTACCCCCATGGCGAGAATGAGGTCGAAGTTGTGGTTGGAGAAGGGCCAAGCAAACGAACATTGGGAGTCAGTATCTCATGACGGCGTAAAATTTGTTGTATTCAAGTGAACACCTACCGTGACACGAAGCATCATCCGAACATTATGAACTGGTCCATTTTTGTTCGTCTAGTCCATATCCAACCCCGACTTCGACCTAACTCTCGCGAGGGGGGTAAAGAAACTTATGCTCGTGACTATACATACCTAAACTAAATTATCGTGTGAGTAGATTACATACCTCTGTCGAAATAGCTTGGTGGTAGACAAGGCGGTATAGTGGATGGGTTGTGGAGTGGCGTGACTTGTTCCAGGTATTGTTGTCTCCTGGCCCTCTGTGGCT
The DNA here is from genome assembly GCA_033782935.1 of Petrolisthes cinctipes. NCBI lineage: Eukaryota > Metazoa > Arthropoda > Malacostraca > Decapoda > Porcellanidae > Petrolisthes > Petrolisthes cinctipes. The sequence goes on from JAWQEG010008648.1 coordinate 46,258, forward strand.
CAGACGTCACTCCCTCCACCACACGCCCCCCCACCACCAACACCACCACCATCACCAGTGCAAGCAGTGGTATGAGGGGGGTCAGGGTGGGGTGTGTGAGTGAGGGGGGTGGCGGGGAGCGGGATTTCCACCCTCTCCCCCGCCACCCTTCACATGGAGGCATTCCGTCTGCTACGTCATCCTGTAAAGAAAAAACACACACGATTAGAATACTGAAAATAACAGACTTGCATAATACAGGATACAGAAAATAACACTTACATAATCAGGATACAGAAAATAACAGACTTGCATAATCAGGATACAGAAAATAACATTTACATAATACAGAAAATAACAGACTTGCATAATACAGGATACAGAATAGTACAGAATTATAGAATACAAAATAATACATAAAAACAGGATAATAAATATTACAGACATACAAAATACAGAATACTACAGAAATACAAAATATTATACTATACAAAATAATACAGTATATATATATATTAGATAGTCCTGATATACAATTACAGAATACAGATAACAATACTAATCCAATACTGATAAAGATAAATAAGTAATTAAGGAGATTGACTTGTTGGCAAATTATAAGGCTTCTGAGTCCTACTAACTATGCCAAAAAAACAGACACCCACAATAGTGTAATAGAGGATCTGTTTTGTGCCATACTTTGGAGGAATCAGAGACCTTCCAATTCACTTACGTCTTCCCTTCTGGTTTGTGGCATACTTTGGAGGAATCAGATACCTTCCAATTCACTCGACTTAAACTTACGTCTTTCCCTTGTTCAAACCCCCTCCTCTTTCCTCACACATCTCTTCTCTTCCCTTCCCTTCCTTCCTTCCTTTCTTTCCTCTAGCCCTTTGAACTTTAACCCCCTCCCCCACCTCCCTCCACAACACATCATCCCTCCTTTCCTTGCTTTATGGCGCCTAATATCAATCAATCAATCAATCCTTTCCTTGCTCTCCAAAAGAATCTCACCTCAACACTTCAACTGTGGGTGATGACACAAATCGTCAACGCAATTTTCATATTCGCGCGGCTCCCACCTAGATTAATTTTCTCATGATATATTGCAGACTAGGAGGGCCACCACAACCACATGTCCCCACCCTCTCTTGGTTCACCCCCCACACAGTGTAGCCAATGCTAAGTGTGTGAGGACGAGATCTATTGTCCAAAGAGTGTATAAGTGTGCTTTGAGTGGTGGTCATACTAGTCTGGCTACCCATCCTACAGATGTCCAGTCACGAGCACTAATAAGTATTCAGGTGTGCTTCGAATACTTAGAGACAGTAAATAAATGCACAATAATATCTCCATTGGAATTGCTTCATTGGTAAATTGGACTGTTCAAAGCTTCAACCAAAGCTGTATACTTATTAGTACTCGTGACTGTACATATAGTCTTCACAAGTACAGTTGGCAGCATAAGTTGGCTTCATTTCCACCTGCGTATATATGTATTAGCTATAGTGATGTTGTAATACGATTTTAATACAGAGATGACATATTTTATTATTATTATTATTATTATTATTATTATTATTATTATTATTATTATTATAAGTTCGCTTCATTTCCACCTGCAAATGTATTAGTTATAGTGATGTTGTAATACAATTTTAATACAGAGATGACAGATATATATTCTCATATAGTAAATTACGCATGTTGTTGGAATAAAAACTGGTTCAGAATGCAACTATCTGGTCATATTAGCATTATTAAGTACATGAGATGGACGCGAATTTATGCTGCCGGCTGTACATCAGGACACAGCTAAGGATTTGTACTTCAATAACCTGTATGATTTATTCATGTAGGTTTAGTGGTTTATAAGTTATACACCTCCCAAATTTGTTTCCACTTTGTAAAATATGCCACGCTAGAGAGCAGACACACGCGAATATCCCTGCGTTTTAAGAATTAATATTTTTTTATACTTTCTGCCATCACTCTGTGTATATATGTATGAGTGTGTGTGGTCTACACAACACAAGAAAAAGAAAGAGAAGGAAATATATAAAAACTGGAAAATGTAAAAAAAATATCAATCACCTCGAATACTCAACCTTTTGCTCACATCTATGCACTATTACCATATAATACTAGTAATAGTACATAGATGTAATAATAATAATACTCCCATTTATCTGGAATCAATGGGAATCCAGTGTTGAAGTGCCTGTCATTTATTCCAGATAAACAGGAGTTCACTCAACAAATGTCAAAATATATACAGATACATATAGAGGATGTCCCAACACCTTAGCCTCCTCCTTACCCACTCACCAGCACAATGTACAGCCACAATAAAATATCCACCAACACTTTCCTTCCATGGTAGTAAATATATTGGTAATAAAGAACAACACGTGTATGATTTTGCAGCACCTCATAGTAATAATTGAGGGGGTTGAGTTGACGTAAGGTGTTGTTGTATGATTATATTTTGATATGATACTGATTTATTTACACGATGTAAGGAAAGTGATGGTGGTTATTTGATTGTGGCTGTACAGGAGGCAGGCAGAAACAACGAATAAAGGAAAATAGCTTTATTATTCCACATCTCTTTTATATATACAGTTTCAAAACTTTGCTTCAATATTTGGTGCCCACCGCTCACCGACAGAACTGACGCCAAATGCATAGGATCGGCTTCCTAGAGACTCACAAACAAGTCACATTCCAACTCCATTTCTTCGGGAACGTTATTCAAAGCAGTGAGAAGTATTTCCCTGGTGTTCTGTAGGCATTGTTCAACTCTATTCTTGAGTATTCTCCCTAAATGTTGACAGGTGTTGAGGTGAGGCAATGCTCATGGCCACATATTCTTGATCTTTATAAGGGTACATGCCAGTGCTTGATTTGGTTAGGTTAGGTCCAGTTTCGGTTAGGTTAGGTTAGGTTAACTTCAAGAATAGTAAAATGAGCTGGGAAAGAGAATGAGAATAGCCTATTTCAAAGATTATCCCATGGTTGGTTTTATCGTTATAACCCAAGCGTCACTCTCCTTCTAACCACAGAGATTTTGGCCCAGCAGTAAGCGGCGTGGGCACGTAGCCTGCCAGACTTGGCGAAAATGCCTCCCGGCCACTCATCGTTTCTGAAAAATCGACCTTGTTCGCCTTCAGATGATTCTAGGTGAGAAGCCCTTGTATCAATGGACTGACGGAACCTGTGGGCACCTGATAAACTTTTCTTCTTCCCTCGAACCCATTCAATCTCTTTTTGGAACCCTCGAATGTATTTCTTCTCCTTTGCAAGCTACTCAATGATGATATCCCTGCTTTCGTGATACAAGCAATGTGCTGTCTGTTCGGGTCGGCTGTCCATCTCACAATTGAAGGGAATAATCAGGTATCACGGTTCCAATTGCGTTTAAGGGAGTCCTCAGAAATGTTCAGTACTTAATTAAGGACCCTGTGATCGTGTATGAGGCTTGATGGCTTCTGATTCCTCCTGACTATGCCACGAAACAAGCTCCTTCAATAGAGATGTTGTTTCGTGGCAATGTTTGAAGGACTCACTCACCTCCAATTTTCTGACTACATCACGGGGTCCTTAACAACTCAGTATTGGGATATAATTTCCTGAAGCTGATCCTTGGTGACTCAGAATGCGAGAGCCATGATGTGGCCTATACACCTTTCCTTCTCGGAATCACCCGACCACGACATCACTTCACAATATGTGAAACAGAAAGAGAAAGCATCATTTGATCATCATAAAATTTGGTGTTTGAGATGTCAAATGAATGAGTCTTCCCGCTTTGTACCTACCACTGTACAGCCACAATCAAATAACCACCGACACTTTCCTTCCATCGTGCAAATAAATCAGTATCATATCAAAATATAATCATACAACAACAACACCTTACGTCAACTCAACCCCCTCAATTATTATTATTATGAGGTGCTGCAAAATCATACACGTGTTGTTCATATCAAAATATAATCATACAACAACAACACCTTATGTCAACTCAACCCCCTCAATTATTATTATGAAGTGCTGCAAAATCATACACGTGTTGTTCTTTAATACCAAGATATTTACTACGATGGAAGGAAAGTGTCGGTGGATATTTGATTGTGGCTGTACAATTGACCCTAGATATACATTGAATAAATAAATATTTGTATCCACCACATCATTACACTCAGTCCCTCATTGAACACTAACAAATGTTTTCCCAGGCTTGTGTTATTCATTACCATACACACTACGAGACTTACTGACCCTGAGTTAAAAGGATAGTGTGTGTGTGTGTGTGTGTGTGTGTGTGTGTGTGTGTGTGTGTGTGTGTGTGTGTGTGTGTGTGTGTGTGTGTGTGTGTGTGTGTGTGTGTGTGTTCCCAAACTTGTGTTATTCATTACCATACACACTAAGTGATTTACTGAGCCTGTGTTAAAAGGATAGTGCGTGTATATGTGTGTGTTTCAAGGCTTATGTTATTCATTACCATACACACTACGACATTCACTGAGCCTGTGTTAAAATGATATACCGATATGTGCTAAATATAATCATCTTATGTCGAAGGCTTACTCCCCTTTAAAAATCTCCCTTTAAGGACCCTGTGATGTAGTCAGATTTTTGAAGATAAAAGAGGCCTTCAAACACTGCCACGAAACACCATCTACATAGAAGGAGCTTGTTTCGTGGCACAGTCAGAAGGAATCAGAAGCCACCAAGTCTCATACACGATCACAGGGTCCTTAATTAAGAGGGAAGTTTTGTGTTGGTAAATCTGGAGCAACTGCTTCCTCCAAACTATATTTCCAAGCCACAGAACAAACACCATTGTTTTTGTTCATGTGGTCCTGTTATTTCCTGGCATACTTTGGAGGAATCAAGGCACTCCAACGTAACAAAAACGAATTACGACCTTAACGTTTGACAGCTTCCCTCTGTTGGTTGGCTGAGAAACTTGACAATAAATAGGTTAGCCTAGGTACCATCTTGTAATTTACTACAACACACACACACACAGGAATAAGTATCATTTTTAATTCACTACAACACACACACACACACACAGACACACACACACACACAGGAATAAATATCATCTTGTAATTAACTCCAACACACACACACACACACACACACAGGAATAAGACTTAGTATCATCTTGTAATTTACTACAACACACACACACACACACACACACACAGCTCCTGATTCACTATATCAAAACAATAACAACATCATAATTTTGAGAACGTGAAAACAAACATTGGTCAAAAATTTGTCGAGTTATCTATATGTGTAATACAGCTTATGTACAGCCACAATCAAATAACCACCGACACTTTCCTTCCATCGTGCAAATAAATCAGTATCATATCAAAATGTAATCATACAACAACACCTTACGTCAACTCAACCCCTCAATTATCATTATTTTTATGAGGTGCTGCAAAATCATACACGAGTTGTTTATATCAAAATATAATCATACAACAACAACACCTTACGTCAACTCAACCCCCTCAATTATTATCATTTTTATGAGGTGCTGCAAAATCATACACGTGTTGTTCATATCAGAATATAATCATACAACAACAACACCTTACGTCAACTCAACCCCCTCAATTATTAATATTTTTATGAGGTGCTGCAAAATCATACACGTGTTGTTCATATCAAACTATAATCATACAACAACACCTTACGTCAACTCAACCCCCTCAATTATTATCATTTTTATGAGGTGCTGCAAAATCATACACGTGTTGTTCATATCAAACTATAATCATACAACAACAACACCTTACGTCAACTCAACCCCCTCAATTATTATTATTATGAGGTGCAGCAAACTCATACACGTGTTGTTCATATCAAACTATAATCATACAACACCTTACGTCAACTCAACCCCCTCAATTATTATTATTATTATGAGGTGCTGCAAAATCATACACGTGTTGTGCTTTATTGACAAGATATTTACTACGATGGAAAGAAAGTGTTGGTGGATATTTGATTGTGGCTGTACACAACTTTACACATGGTAAATATACTGGTTGTAGTTTTTTAAGCAGCTGTGTGTGTGTATGTGTATGTGTGTCGGAGAGAGAGAGAGAGAGAGAGAGAGAGAGAGAGAGAGGAGAGAGAGAGAGAGAGAGAGAGAGAGAGAGAGAGAGAGAGAGAAGAGAGAGAGAGAGAGAGAGAGAGAAACTAACACAGAGAGAGAGAGAGAGAGAGAGAGAGAGAGAGAGAGAGAGAGAGAGAGAGAGAGAGTCCGCCCTGACAAATATCGATTATTGCGTCATCACCTTCACTCTCTGTGAGCCAAGCTGCGTCACACACACACACACACACACACACACACACGCCAACCCCCTCCCCTATTTATCAAACACACACACACACACACACACACACCAACCCTTCCCCTATTTATCAAACACACACACACACACACACACACCTCCCCTATTTTATCAAACACACACACACACACACACACACACACACAGGTCTACCCCTCCCCCCCTTAGCGCACACACACACACACACGCAAGCCAACTCCTCCCACACACACACACACACACACACACACACACACAGCTGTTTACAAACTAATGTAAAAAAACACACACAGATACCACACACACACAGCTGCTCACAAACTTTTTTCAAGGCCATATATATATATAAAACACACACACACACACACATACATACATACTCTCTCTCTCTCTCTCTCCTCTCTCTCTCTCTCTCTCCTCTCTCTCTCTCTCTCTCTCTCTCTCTCTCTCTCTCTCTCTCTCTCACACACACACACACACACACATACACTCTCTCTCTCTCTCACACACACATACACACACACACATATACACATACACACACACACACACACTCTCCCTCTCTCTCTCTCACACACACACACACATACATACACACACACATACACACACTCTCTCTCACACACACCTATATTAAAGGAGTTTGTTTCGTGGCATAGTCAGGAGGAATCAGAAGCCTCCAATTCCCATACACAATCACAGGGTCTTTAACACAGGCTTAGTAGGCAAAATGACTTAGTGCTGATTCCACAGTGGTTTTGTTTTGGTTTGTAAGCACCCTAACGAAAGAATGTTAGCCGTGTAAATGACTTATGGGTGAATTATTTAAAGAATTTGGTGAGTAAACTATACAGTGATCATCATTATCTAACTGTTGGATAGATTTTGTGAATGTGGATACTCACCTTTTGGATAATAATGAAGCCTTACAGGTGTGGTTGGTTGGGAAGCTAACAAACCAATACCACTGTGGAATCAACCCTTAGTGCTGATTCTAGTGGTTGGTATTGGTTTGTAAGCATCCTAACGAAAGAATGTTAGCCGTGTAAATGACTCATGAGTGAATTTAATGATGAATTTTAATGACTCCACTATGAAACTATGGTTGGGGAGCATCCTAACAAATTATGGTAATAATGGAACTACCTGACAGATTTTATGGATATAATTCATCGTCATTTAATGAAGTCAATAAAAACATTTTGGCAAGTACGTCAGTTTGTAATAATAATAATAATAATAATAACAATAATAATAATAATAATAATAATAATAAAATAATAATAATATAATAACAATAATAATATAATAACAAATACTAATACTAATAATAATAATTATATAATAATAATAATAATAATAATAATAATAATAATAATAACAATAATAATATAATAACAATAATAATACTAATAATAATAATTATATAATAATAATAATAATAATAATAATAATAATAATAATAATAATAATAACAATAATAATAATAATAATATAATAATAATACTAATAATATAATAACAATAATAATAATAATAATAATAATAATATAATAACAATAATAATAATATAATAACAATAATAATACTAATAATATAATAATAACAATAATAATAATAATAATAATAACATAATAATAATAATAACAATAACAATAATAATAACAATAATAATAATAATATAACAATAATAATAATTTGATTTTCCTTCAAAAAGGGAAGGAGGAAGGAGGGAGGGAGAGAAGGGAAAAAGGAGAGAAGAAGGAGAGAAGGGAGAGAAGAGGAGTGAGAGTAGGAGAGAAAAAAGTAGGAGTGAGAGAGAAGAGGAGGGAGAGGAGAGGAGGGAAGGAGTGAGTGTGAGAGAAAGAAAAAAGAGAGAAAGAGAGAAAAAAGGAGAGGAGGAGTGAGTGTGTGAGTGTGTGAGAGAAAGAAAAAGGAGAGAAGAAAGAAAGAAGGAGTGAGAAAGTGAGAAGAAGGAGAAAAAGAGAGGAGTGAGTGTGAGTGAGAGAGTGAGAGAGGTAGTGTGAGTGTGTGAGTGTGTGAAAGAGAATGAAGGAGAGGAGGGAAAAAAAGAGTGAAAAAAGGGAGAAAGAGAGAGAAAAAGGAGAGGAGTGAGAGTGTGAGTGGTGAGAGAAAGAAAAAGGAGAAGAAAAAGATAGAAAGAGAGGAGAGAAAGAGAGAAGGAGAGAGAGAAAGAGAGAGAAAGGAGAGGAGGAGTGAGAGGTAGTGGAGAGGAGTGAGAGTGGTGTGAGAGGTAGTAGAGAAGAGAGAAAGAGAGAGAAAAAGGAGAGGAGTGAGAGTGTGTGAGAGTGTGAGAGGTAGTGGAAAAAGAGAGAAGGAGAGAAGAAAAAGAGAGGAGAGAAAGAGAGGAGGGTGAGAGTGTGTGAGAGGTAGTGG
>JAWQEG010008649.1:0-12808 GCA_033782935.1 Petrolisthes cinctipes
AAACTAGGAGAGAACATGACCAAATTATCATTGCATAGCCTGTCAAGCCGAAGCTTCCCGACAGACTTGATTACATATTAATACATTTGAATGTTCACACTGCAACACGCAGCTAGAATATATAAGAACAGCAATGCAATAGTTGTAGTAATATTCACAAATCATAAAACAACAATAATAACAATCAACAATACCATCATCCACACCACATACCATATTATACTACACACTATAGTAACACACCAGATATAATTATAATATATACAAACTGATTTCAATATTAACTGTTTTGGTAGTTATATAAATATGTTTTTACAGATTTTTTAAAAATTGATAAACTACCACTATAAAGAAGAGTTTTAATTCTAAAGGCAATGAATTCCATAATTGTGGACCGAAGCATAGTACACTGTGTTTAAAAGAGATGTTCTGAACTGTGGACATATGAGATTGACATTATTACCACGAGTGTTATAATGTACATACCACTCTGAAAGGTTGACCTCCACAATATTGTGTAAGATATTTATATATATTAATAGTACAAAATATTTATTGATGTTGTGAAATTAAGAACATTTGTGTATTTATTATATTGCGTGTGGACTGAAACCTATTCATATAAAATATGCATCTAAAGATTTTATTTTGAGCTATTGATAATTTTTTGATGAAGGACTGCAGGTACATACATGCCCAGACTGATACACAATAGGTGATGTGGGGGTAACAAAGTGTATAGTAAATACTAATGACGGATTCACGTGTGAGAAAATTACGAACTCTGAACAAAATGCCACACATCCTTGCTAATTTTCTTGTAACAAATGAGATCTGTTGATTCCAATTCATATTCTCATCTATATAAACTCCTAAAAATTTTGTGAATTTTACTCTATCTATTGTGTTTCCTTCTATGGTTACAGGAAGAGTGTTATGTTGTAGTGAACGGTTTGGGAAGAATATATAATTAGTTTTTGTAATATTCAGACTCAAATTATTTATCTTAATCCAATGATTAATTTTTCCTAATTCTGTAATTAAATTCATATGAAGATCATTAACGTTTGTATTGTCCATTAGTAGATTTGTATCATCTGCATAAATGGTGTATTTGAATTTTGAACTTACATTAACAATGTCATTTACATAGATGAGAAAAAGTATCGGTCCTAAAATTGACCCCTGTGGTACACCTTTGTTAACTGTCCTAAAAGAAGAATGTGTGGAGTTACAGTATACAGCTTGAGACCTATTGATTAAGTAACTTTCAAATAGTTTTAAAGGAATACCTCTAACACCATAATGACTAAGCTTATTCAATAAAATTTTGTGATTTAAAGTATCGAAAGCTTTAGATAGGTCTAAGAATATTCCTATTAAATAATGTTTGTTTTTTTAATATTTATATACATTAGAGGTGAACTGTAATATGGCTGTTTCTGTGTGTGTGTGTGTGTGTGTGTGTGTGTGTGTGTGTGTGTGTGTGTGTGTGTGTGTGTGTGTGCTCGGTGTGTGTGAAAAAATTAGAGATAAACGTCCTTCAAAAATTGCCATGACACACACACACACACACACACACACACACACACACACACACACACACGTATATTATGGAAGGATATTTTTTCCAGTGTCATGGGTGTGTGTGTGTGTGTATTTGGGGGGGGGGGGGGTTGTTGTTGTTGTTGTGGTGGAAGATTTGACTTAATTAATTAATGGAACCCTGCATATGATGTAGTCCGAAAATTGGAGATAAATGAGTCCTTCAAATATTGCCATGAAAAAAACACATACACACACCTACCTTTATTATTATTATTATTATTATTATTATTGTTATTATTATTATTATTATTATTATTATTATTATTAATATTATTATTATTATTATTATTATTATTATTATTATTATTATTATTATTATTATTATTATTATTATTATTATTATTATTATTATTATTATTATTATTATTATTATTATTATTATTATTATTATTATTATTATTATTATTATTATTATTATTATTATTATTATTATTATTATTATTATTATTATTATTATTATTATTATTATTATTATTATTATTATTATTATGGAAAGAGCTTGTTTCGTCGTGACAAGGTCAGGAGGAATCGAAAGCCTCCAATTTTCACACATGATCACATTATTATTAATATTATACGTTTGTTTTATGCACAAGTAAGTATTTATGTTTCTGGAAATAAATTATGTAAATATTGACGTAATGTTGTCTGTTTATCAGGAACTACGCCGTATTGTGTATGAGGAGGAATTAAGGACCTTATATCGACCCCCTTATATCGACCCCCTTATATCGTTCACCTTATATCGTTCACCTTATATCGTTCACCTTATATCGTTCACCTTATATCGACCACCTTATATCGACCCCCTCATATCGACCCCCTCATATCGACCCCCTCATATCGACCACCTTATATCCACCACCTTATATCGACCACCTTATATAGGAACGCAAGATGGCGACAGTGTTTTTTTAATTGTGTTTATATTATTATTATCTCGTCGTTGCAGATACTGACACAAGATGGCGACAGTGTTTTTATAATTGTGTTTATATTATCTTTATCTCGTTGTTATAGATACGAACACTAGATGGAGACAATGTTTTTATTTATTGACAGTGTTTTTTCTACTTGTGTGTGTTTATATTATTTTTGTCTCGTTGTTACAGATATGGATGCAAGATGGAGACACTGTTTTTATTTACTGACAGTGTTTTTCTACTTGTGTGTGTTTGTATTAGTTTTGTCTCGTTGTTACAGATATGGACGCAAGACTGTGACAATGGTAACCCAATCTCTTTACTCCATCACGTGTATTGCCATCGCACTCAGTAACAGTCTCACTCTCATTCTTGTGCTACGGTTTATACTGGGATCCCTGGGAATTCCAACCTTCTACATGCTGAGTGAGTTGGTTTGGTTTGGTGGGTTGGTTGGTTGGTTTTCTGAATGATTAGATTGTTGAGTAATTTGTTGGTTGGTTGGTTGGTTGAATGGTTGGTTTTCTGAATGATTAGATTGTTGAGTAATTTGTTGGTTGGTTGGTTGGTTGGTTGAATGGTTGGTTGGTTTATTGGTTGGTCGGTTGGTTGGTTGGTTGAATGATTAGATTGGTTGGTTGGTTGATTGAATGATTGCTTGGTTGATTGAATGATTGGTTAGTTGATTGAATGATTGGTTAGTTGATTGAATGGTTGGCCTGCTGTAATGTGGGCAGTACTTTAAGGTTTGAGAGCCCCTTCGGCCCCAGCCACTCCTTTTCAATTCTTCAACTGTCCCTCCTTTCCTTCGTGCTTACTGTCCCACCTCTATAATATTATCACCTTCTCCCTCATCCTCATCAATGAATTTGCCCCGTTGAAACTCTGATAAACACATACAATTAATTATAAGTCAAAGCAATAGGTTTAGAAGGATCAATCAATCTAACCCTCCCCTCCTTTCTGTCACCCACATTATTATAGTCCTTACATATATTCACACACCCTCACACACCCAACAAACTTACAAACACACACACACACCCAACACACACACACACCCACACCTCCACCAATTTAACTAACCATCTCCTCCTCACCCCCTCACCCACACACACACACACACACACACACACACACCAATATAAGTAACCCTCTCCTCCACCCCACAAAGACTAATATAACTAACCCTCTCCTTCTCACCCACACCCACAAACACACCCCTCACCCCCACCAATTTAACTAACCCTCTCTCTCCTCCACACCCACCCACCCAACCACACAGGTATGGAGGTATGCCAGGTGAAACACAGATCCATCGTGGGAGTAATGATGGGCTTACCCTGGGCCGTGGGTATGATGATGACAGGGGCTCTCGGTTACTTGATAAGGGACTGGCGTAACTTTCAACTCGCCTGTTCCCTTCCCACCCTCATCATCTTTCCTATCCTCTAGTAAGTCGATTAATTATTGTGGTACTTTGTCGTCTGTGTGTGTGTTTGTGATTCACTCTAGGGTAGGGTACTTTTTTTATATATATATTTCTTTATTGTTATTATTGTTTTGTTTTGGTTTTGTTATTATTATTATTTTTTTTTTTTTTTTTTTTTTTTTGGGGGGGGCTATCTGCTTATGTGTATATACGTCTGTGTGTGTGTGTGCTTGTTTGTATTGTCTATATATGTGTGTGTGTGTGTGCGTGTGCGTGTGCGTGTGCGTGTGCGTGTGTGAGTGTGTATATATATCACGTTTCAATGTATATGTGTATTATTAATTAATGGTTGTTGTACTTCATTCTTCCCTTTACACACACACACACAGCCTTATCAACGAGTCCCCAAGATGGCTGATAGTGACTGGGAAACACAAGGAGGCCCTCAGAGTGCTTCGACGAGCAGCCCGCCTCAACGGTGTCACCCTTCCTCCTGACCACAAACTCACCACCATGATGGCTGATATACAGTTCGCGGTAGGTGTAGATGAGATAACTTTTTTTTTTTTTTTTTTTTTTTTCTTTCTTTTTTTTTTTTTTTTTTTTTTTTTTTTTTACACCTCTTGCGTAAAATTTGTAACTAACTCATAAGGGGCAATATACAGTCGTCAGTAGAAATTCGTCCCGGGTGAGAGGAGCCTGGTAATCTGCTAACTAACACACTATGAGAGTTGTTTAAAAGTATGATGTAAATGACTAAATGATCTTCAGTATTATGCATTTAATCCATATTTGTCAACTCTCATAGTGTGTTAGCAGATTACCAAGGCTCCTCTCACCCACCCGAGTTGAAAGGGACGAATTTCCGCTGACGACTGTACATTGGTGTAGAAAGGGGTAATGATTCACTTGGTTACTTTGATTTACGTAAATATTAATTCAGTTTACGAATAAATATACCTTGAAATTTACACACATTTAACATGCACAACCGCAGTCAAATATCCACCGACACTTTCCTTCTATCGTAGTAAATATCTTGGTAATAAAGAACAACACGTGTATGATATTGCAGCACCTCATAATAATAATAATTGAGGGGGTTGAGTTGACGTCAGTAAGGTGGTGTTGTATGATTATATTTAGATATGATACTGATTTATTTGCACGACGAAAGGAAAATGTTGGTGATTATTTGATTGTGGCTGTACAACAATGAATTTCTCTCCTCCTCCTCCTTTCCCAGCACAACTCCAAGAATGAGGCTCAAGTAGCAAAGGCGATAAGCGACCCACAACAATCACGCTGGTCACTTTCATGTCCTAAGTTACTCAAGTAAGAATTAACTATATTTATTATTTATATCCTCTATATGCAGGACGAATTTGAACTCATTATGAACACGCATATTTATATTTTTTGCAGGGTGGATTGAAATGCAACACACCCATACTTTATACATATTAATTTTATTGTAATTTTTGTACAGGACGGCCAGGATACGCCTCGTGACCTTCTGTCTAAGCATCAACTTATTCATCCTATCACTGGTGTATTGTGGCCTGAGTCTTGGTGGGTCCACGTACAGTAATGACCCCTTCCTTTACGTCATCATTAGTGGTCTGATGGAGGTGCCTGGCTACACTATAGTCTCCCCAGTCATCAATAGGTGGGGGAGGAAGTACCCAAGTTTGATCTGCTTTGTGGTGTGTGGGGTTGTCATCCTCAGCTTAACAGTCATCCCATCCAGTGAGTTTTTTTTTTTTTTTTTAATAATTTGAGGTCACACACTTCTGTACCCTCCTGGGCTTTGAAGAGTTTGGCTGTTGCAGTAATTTAATATCAGATGTATTTAATGAATGAGGGTGAAGGGAAACACGTTGAGCTTTGCACATGTGGATTCGTTCAACTGTCTGGGTATAAAATGCTTTGAGTTTTCGGACGTTCCCGTTTTGGTCCCATATGGCTGTCCACCACAGCCTGGCCAACGGCTATTTGATGTGACGAACAAAACTCTACATGGTTTTCCCTTCACTTTTCATCCTTATTAAGTTTACAACGTAGGCTACAATTCAATATGCTACCAATAGAGATGATGTTAATTAAAATTATTCAAAGAGGTCATCCTCCAAGTTAAACATGCAATGTTAGTGTACCTTGTATATATGTAACCCACTCCATTACTACCTACACTAACAAACATTCCCCTCTTTCTTCAACCACCAGCCATCTCGTGGTTGGTGATGACGTTCGCAATGATTGGAAAAATGGGCATCACCTGTGCCTTCATGATTGTGTTCGTGTCACAAGCCGAACTCTTCCCTACTGAAGTGAGAATTAAAGGTCTGGCAGTGACCTCCATAAGTGGACAAATAGCTGGTACAATCGCTCCTTATATCGCTGAGTATCTGGTGAGTTAGTATTAGCTGTATATTATATAGTTAATGCTTTATTTATATAAAAGTCAGAAAGTAATAATCTAATTTTCTTTCATGCCCTCAATCAATTAATCTTGTCTCAGGGTCCAATGGTTCCTTGGCTGCCCTCTGTCATCTTCGGCGTCTCCTCCTTCGTGGGTGTCCTCGCCGTCATTCCACTCCCGGAGACGTTGGGTAAAAACCTTCCAGACACCGTGAGTGACATGGAACTACTCTGGACCACCAAGAGAACTATGTGAGTATTTTCGAGAGAGAGAATCTACCTGGGGGAGAGGTAGTCTGCATCTCTCCCGGTGAATGAGAGTTTTCTAGGAGGAGCTGAATGGGTGTAATGATGGGAGATATAAATGGGGTGTAGAAGGAGTGAATGAGAATGGTGAATATCTGTGCTGAGAGAGGGTTGTTCTTGGCTAACACCTTCTTATGTACATGGAGGAGAACAAAAGAGTTTAATTGATTATGTGGAAAGATGAGATGGATGCTAAAGTAGTGAGAGGAATGGTTCAATGCTCTGACCATTTACTAAGAGACTGATTGAAGTAACAGGGAATAAAGTTAGTGAGGAGCAGGGAGGGTAGAGGATGTATTGACCAGATATTTGCATTAAAATTAATAGTGGAAAAATACATATTTATAGATAGGAAGTTGTATGCTGCCTTCATGGACTTTGAGAAGGCATACGATAGGAGAGCAATGACAGAGGTGTTGGGGGGGGCCTTTTATGCAGATGCAAAAGCATGTGTAATCTAAGTGAGAGTTTTAATATTAGTGTAGGGCTAAGACAGGGGTGTGTTGAGAGATGAAATCCAAAGTGAATGGCTTGGGGGTGAAGTTGAGGCTGAATGAAGTACATTGGTCCTTGGTTGCAAGATTATTTGCCGATGACACCGAGTTGAAAGGGAGTTACAGAGAGTGGTGGACGAGTTTCAGTCTGTGTGTAAATGAAGGTGAATGTTGTTGGTATTTGAGAGAGCAGAAATTGAAGTGATTGACTTTGCTACACCTTACAGAGTGGGAGTAAGTGAAGGAGTTCAAGTACCTGTACAACCACGGAAATATAGAAGGAGAAATTAGGGAGAGACGGGTCATAGGAGCACTGGGGAGGATTATGAAAGTGAAAAGGGGACTACGAAATAGTATAATTCTGCCAACACCGACATGGAGTGGGGCTCATCAGTCTAGAATAGGTGCAGTGGAAATGAGTTACTTGAGAGGAGCATGTGGACTTACTAGGTGGGATGGAGAAAGTAGTGATCGATGTGGTATTGAGTGAAGCATAATACACTGAGGTGGTTTGGACATGTAGAGAGAATGCAAGGTGAGAAGGTGAAGTTATGGCACCTGGTGTGGGAGAGAAACGTAAGGGGCAGCACTTAGTGATTGTTGGAACAGGGAAACTGGACACTTCTGCCGTGGCCACCCCCTTGGTGGGGAGTTCCCGGAGGGAACGAGGCGTCAGAGCTATAGATAGATTTCTCTCCCATCTCAGCATCAGGGGGAGGGGGGAGGAGAAGAGGAGATGCTGCTTCTTCTTCACATTGTATTTTCCCTTGAGCACCATGAAGGAATTGGTCTCAGTAAATGAATATATATCCTCCAGCCATCCCTGTAAAGAAGAAAATGGATGTCTGGGGGGGGGGGATATTATCAGTAACTAGAGTATTTATTAACAAAGCAATTCATTCTTGAAATACATTTCGTAAATTGTAGAGAAAATTAGTCTTACTGTAGTTGTTTGCAAGAATAACTTTTTGTTCCATATTTTTACACCTATAAATATTTCATGAAGTGGATCGGAATAATTTACTTTACATAGGCTATTCTTGAAGAGTCGTGTTACTGAAAAAAATCCGCAGCAGCAGCTAGGGAAAACCAATCTATATATTTTGTTTTGGTGATAAGATTTTGGTGGATATAAGGGCCGCAGTAACTCACCATATTTTTTCTTTTCTTCCTTGGCACAGAAACAGCAGCAGCAATGATTCTGACGACAGCCAGCGAAAGAGACTGACAGCTTAGCGCGTACATCTTCAAATTACAGTACAAAAATTAATCATGTTAAGGGACTATAGTCAGAAAATTGGAGGTAAATGAGTCCTTTAAATACTGCCACGAAACACCACCCAAATGGAAGGAGCTTGTTTCGTGGCATAGTCGAGAGGAATCAGAAGTCTCCATTTCTCATACACGTTCACAGGGTCCTTAAATATATATATAAAATGTGGCAGATAAACCGCATCAAAAAATC
Source organism: Petrolisthes cinctipes (assembly GCA_033782935.1). Taxonomy (NCBI): domain Eukaryota; kingdom Metazoa; phylum Arthropoda; class Malacostraca; order Decapoda; family Porcellanidae; genus Petrolisthes; species Petrolisthes cinctipes. Next base: position 8,650 of record JAWQEG010008649.1, read on the forward strand.
CTTGAAATCTGAGATTGTGACCTTGTTTACAAACCCTAGAGGTCAATTGAGCTCAAGGGGAGATGATTATTATTATCTTTTTGGTAATTTGGAGGACTACTTACTGATACCAGGAAACAGACTCTTCATGTTACTACTATTAAGGCGTCTGTTTCATGGAGTACTTTGGAGGAATCACAGGTCTTAACAATTCAACCACATGAGAATCTCCCCTTGAAGTGTTTAACTTGGTTTCTTCTAGTCTTTACTCAAAAAATTGAGGTTAAGTCATGGTAAAAAAAACACACACACGTCAATGTTACTTGTCTTCCTAAACTGTCCGGACCTCAGTTTAAAAAAATCGATGTTATATTATTCACCATCAATTTTGAAAGGAAACTTATCATCATCCAATGTTGATAAGTCTTAGTGATAACGTGCTTAATAATTTACTGGAATCAGGATAATGAGAATGTCTCCTCTGAGTCTTTGTATATTCCAAAGAGTCTGTCTGAGGCATTTGGTTGAGACTAAAATATGTACAGTCGGCAGTATAAGTTGGCTTCATTTCCACCTGTGTATGTACGAGCTAAAGTGATGATGTAACACAATTTGAATACAGAGATGATAGATACACTTTTCTCATGTGGTAAATTAAATATGTTAGAATAGAAACTGGTTCAGAATGCAACTAAGTTATGATAAATACATGAAATGGACGCGAACTTATGCTGCCGGCTGTACAAGTCAATTTCAAGCCTCCTATCATCAGGGTACTTGACAGATGTTATTAATTTGTCGAGAGGGGTTCATGATTACAAAGTTATATTTTAATTAAAGACTCCTCCTCTGTTAAGTGTGTAGATAGTGTGATGTAAATAAATAACTTGTAGTAGTAGTAGTCCTCACTTTACTAACGATATCACGGGACCTCTTCTATGATACACAATTGTAGAGTCACGGTCCATAGTCTTTGCTGTTAGATAATATTGGTCAAAAACTGGTGCTGAACTAAAGATGTTGTGTATTGGTTTACAAGAATCACCAAATACAGGACTTTTGAACGTGACTGTCAAACCACCAGCCATTATTTTAACACTTAACACTTGGTAGAAATTTATATATTATTTGTAAGTTCCATATGTAAAAATAAAACACTTTCCCAAGACGGTTGTTTTTATCTTTAGCTTTTAGGATGGTCGTGAAAAGTCTAAGGGAATCCTACAACTTATTTTGAAAGCAAGACTCGTCATATGGATAATTGTAATTCTCTCCAGTGACTAAAAGCTTTCTAACCGAGTGATTGGACTCGTTCATTTACTATCCCATATTTTACCTTCTTTTAGACAGTTATTTAACTATCAAAACTTACTTTACAACTTTACACTATTCACTTTTAACACCAAGTACAAATTTCACTTTACCTGAACTTCCTGCAGTGACCAAACTTTCTTTCCAGTGTTTGTGTAGAGGTAATGTCACTTTACCTTGCTTGTGTAACCCAGATCCACGTGAAGTAATCCAAACCAGTCAGTCAGTCACTCAGGTCCTGTGAAAAGTACTACAATTAGCAAAGGGATTGTCAACATCACAACATTACTTCAAGCCAAGTTATTATGTACTGGATATAATTATATTAGTACTATTATCCTTCAAGACTGATTAATTGATTGATATTAGCCACCGTAACAGCTTCATGTGAGGCCAACTGTACACTCCACCACACTCGCCTATCATGTACCAGTTCTTTTGCTTCGTTCATACTTATTCCATGCTTTCTTACACATATCGTCCTTTGCCTTCCTATATTACTCAGCCTCTCAATCACTCCCGTACACTTTCATATCCATAAATGCCATAAAGTCTCCTATCTTTCATCAACTCCAGAACAGCAAATGCCTGATCACTACATCCTCTACAAACACGAAAACCACCCTGCTATTCACTCACCAACTCCCAACTGACCTCTTACTCTCCTCCCGTTGAGTTTCTTTTGCCATCCACAACATTTGACACAATACAGTCATAATATGTTCACACAAACCACAACTCAATCCTATAAGATCTATATATCATAATTCTATCAACACTTTCCTCTACCAACACACAATTAAGACTTCTCGTGCCTCGTGTGTCAACAGTGCATACATACATTCTCATCTTCAGGGACAATACTTTGAACTCCATAAATCCATACACATACCTTTTAGAGAGAATTCAGTCACGGCGTCTTGCAACCACTCGACCCGCCGATGGAAACCAGCAAAGGAGGAAAACTGATTTGATTGATATGTGGCGCCGCAACAGCGAGGTCACACTGCGCCAGGAGATTGTGATTGAGAGGCGAGACAGCAAGCAGGAAGGAAATAAAACCGGTCTCCTTAATTCTACCATAAAGCGATGTTCTATAGTGTCCTGCAAACCTCTAAAAAGAAAAAGAAAAGATTAGATATATGTAAACACAACAAAACCTACTATAGCAGAAATTGGTTGACAAATTTACGGGGGGATTCTCTTGTTGGTGAATTGGAAGGTCTGTGTTTCCTCCAAACTATGCCACGAAACAGATGATCCCCTACTAATACCATTGAAGGAGGTTGTTTTCTGGTATAGTTAGGAGGAATCAAGAGCCTTTCCAATTTACCACAAGACTTCAAAAACACAGGAACAGGCTGAAGAGTGACTAATTAATGGTACCAGAGTCTGTTACGGAAATCAACTTGTAATGTTTGCAAAGGAAGCTACATAATACTACATAGGAAAATTATGATAGGCATTGGGTATAGTGATTCAATAACAATCTAAACTTAAGTAACTTCAATATCATTATAAAACACAACAGGTAAATTCAAACAATAATACTTACAGCAATAGACTTTACACATAGACGAGTCATCCTGAAGGCAGCAACCACACCACACCACACATAAGGACACCCAACACACCACACCACACACAAGGACACCCAACACAACACCACACTACACCCACACAGGGATACCCAACACCACACCACACCACACACAAGGACACCCAACACAACACAACACCACACTACACCCACACAGAGACAACCAACCAACACAACACCCACACAGGGACACCCAAAACCACAACCACAACCACACACAAGGACACCCAACACCACAACCACACAACACGTCCTTCCCCTTCCACAGTCCAACCACTACTGACCCACCCCACCTCCTTCACAAATCCTGGTCGGACATCACCTCGGGCTGGCTGTTGATGGGATGTGATTGGCCAGAAGGTGAACTTTACATTTATCGTATTTCTAAGTTTGGTTATGAATTACCACTATATTTTATGTTATATTATTTCATGAGGTCAGCTTTACACACACATATAAATAAATAACTTAGAAATATTATCCTCCCAAGCTAGTAATAGATAGATAACAGAAACCAAGATCGAACACGAGGCATTTCCACGAGCCAGGGTTCGAACCTTTGAGACACACACCAAAAAAAAAAAAAAAAAAAAAAAAAAAAAAATTAATGACAGTGAATCGAACTGTCACTATATTATTTTAGATTTGTTTGTTATTTTGTTTGTTTGTTTGATTCTTCTTTTTACCCTGACGAAAATAAACCTTGGGCTAGGATTTATCATATTAAAGTTCACTCCTAAGTAAATATTTTGTTGGTAAGCGTTGTTCATTCAAGGCAAGGATTAGGATTCGGCACTGCTTCGAAATCATAATACAAGCTCATACGAATAGAATTACAAACCATTCACTGCTGTGTGTGGTGTGTGTGTGTGTGTGTGTGTGTTTAGGAGAGTGTATGTGCGTGTGTAAGTGTGTGTGGTGTGTGTGTTCCCCCAGGCCAAACCTTCCTCTTGTGCACTAACGATCTGGCTTGTCATTAACCTTGCCTTAATTATCATATTCTCTCTCTCTCTCTCTCTCTCCTCTCTCTCTCTCTCTCTCTCTCTCTCTCTCTCTCTCTCTCTCTCTCTCTCTCTTACACACACACTATCCCACCCCCCTCACATTCTCTCTCTCTCTCTCTCTCTCTCTCTCTCTCTCTCTCTCTCTCTCTCTCTCTCTCTCTCTCTCTCTCTCTCTCTCTCTACACACACACACACACACACACACACACCACACACACACACAAACAACCATTTAATTGACTCAACTGTTCATATCAGTATACCC
>JAWQEG010008650.1:0-17500 GCA_033782935.1 Petrolisthes cinctipes
GGTGGGGTGTAGATAGAGTGTGTGTGGGGGGGAGGGACTGAGGATAGTGTGAGTGAGGTGGAGAGAAGAGGTGAGAAAGTGAGGTAGAGAGAAGGATAGGGGAAGAAAGTGAGGTGGAGACGAGGATAGGGGAAGAAAGTGAGGTGGAGACGAGGATAGGGGAAGAAAGTGAGGTGGAGACGAGGATAGGGGAAAAAAGGTAGAGAGGAGGAGAGGAAGAAAGGTAGAGAGGAGAGAGAAAGGAGGATAGAGAGGAGGAGAGAGGAAGAATGGCAGAGAAGAGAGGAAAGGAACACGCAGAATAAAGAAAGAAGGAGGTAGAGAAAAGAGGAGAGAGGAAGGAGGACAGAAAGAAGGAGGTAGAGAAAAGAGGAGAGAGGAAGGAGGACAGAAAGGAGGAGGTAGAGAAAAGAAGAGAGAGGAAGAAGGGCAAAAAGAAGGAGGTAGAGAAAAGAGGAGAGAGGAAGAAGGGCAGAAAGAAGGAGGTAAAGAAAAGAGGAGAGAGGAAGAAGGGCAGAAAGGAGGAGGTAGAGAAAAGAGGAGAGAGGAAGAAGGGCAGAAAGGAGGAGGTAGAGAAAAGAGGAGAGAGGAAGAAGGGCAGAAAGGAGGAGGTAGAGAAAAGAGGAGAGAGGAAGAAGGGCAGAGAGGAGGAGAGAGGAAGGACAGAGAAGAGAGGAGAGGAACACACAGAATAAAGAAAGAAGAAGGTAGAGAAAAGAGGAGAGAAGAAGAAGGGCAGAAAGGAGAAGGAGGTATAGAGAACTTCCATTCATCTCAGAACAAACAACACTGAAAAAGAATAGCCTACCAGCCTTTCGGAAACCTTGGTCCAGTGTCCTTCTCCTGTCCTATACCGTCACTTTGGTCTTTTGTCACACCCTCACGTTACACACACACACACACACACACACACACACACACACACACACACACACACACACACACTGTCACCCCCTTTCACCCCACCATCACCCCGTTACCCCTTTTCACACCCCACCATCCCTCCGTTACCCCCTTTCACCCCACCATCACCCCGTTACCCCTTTTCTCACCCCACCATCACCCCGGTACCCCCTTTCTCACCCCACCATCACCCCGTTACCCCTTTTCACACCCCACCATCACCCCGTTACCCCTTTTCACACCCCACCATCACCCCGTTACCCCTTTTCTTACCCCACCATCACCCCGTTACCCTATTTCACCCCACCATCACCCCGTTACCCCTTTTCTCACCCCACCATCACCCCGTTACCCCTTTTCTTACCCCCACCATCACCCCGTTACCTACTTTCACCCCACCATCACTCCTTTCACTCCACTATCACCCCGTTGCCCTATTTTACCCCACCATCACCCCGGTACCCCCTTTCACCCCTACTTCACCCCGAGTTTCTTCTGTAGTTATAGGATTGGAAGGTATCTGCATATTTCCTCCAAACTGTGCCAAGAAACAGCAGATCCACTATTAGTACCACTGAGGGTTAATTAATTGCAATACATACATACATACATACATACCTCTTTCTTTTTTCCACCTCTCACCTCTTTCTTCTCTCCACCTCTTACCTCTTTCTTCTCTCCACCTCTCACCTCTTTCTTCTCTCCACCTGTCACCTCTTTCTTCTCCACCTCTCACCTCTTTCTTCTCTCCACCTCTCACCTCTTTCTTCTCTCCACCTCTCAAATCTTTCTTCTCTCCACCTCTCACCTCTTTCTTCTCTTCACCTCTCACCTCTTTCTTCTCTCCACCTCTCACCTCTTCTTCTCTCCACCTCTCACCTCTTTCTTCTCTCCACCTCTCACCTCTTTCTTCTCTCCACCTCTCACCTCTTTCTTCTCTCCACCTCTCACCTCTTTCTTCTCTCCACCTCTCACCTCTTTCTTCTCTCCACCTGTCACCTCTTTCTTCTCTCCACCTCTCACCTCTTTCTTCTCTCCACTTCTCACCTCTTTCTTCTCTCCACCTCTCACCTCTTTCTTCTCTCCACCTCTCACCTCTTTCTTCTCTCCACCTGTCACCTCTTTTTTCTCTCCACCTCTCACCTCTTTCTTCTCTCCACCTCTCACCTCTTTCTTCTCTCCACCTCTCACCTCTTTCTTCTCTCTTTTTATTCAGGCATTGTTAGGAGAAATCAGTATAACCTTCCAATTTACCAACAAGAGAATCTAACCCCTTAAGGGACCCTATGTGTTGTATAGTCAGAAAATTGAAGAAGATACACGAGTCCTTCAAATATTGCCACGAAACACACACACCTATATCGAAGAAACTTGTTACGATCGATGCATGGTCAGGAGGAATCAGCTGAAGCCTCCAAAAATTCAAAACACTATAATATATACAGGGCCCTAAAACATGAGGGGTTAGTTAGATGGTGGTAATCTTGCAGGGGCTGAGGCGACAACTCCATCTACGTTTGCTGATACGTGTTAGGAGGAATCAGATACTATAGCCTTCCAATTTGCCAACAACAACAACAACAACAACAACAACATCAACAGCATCAACAACAACAACACCTCCATCTCTACCATGCAATAACTCAAGAAGCATAACAGGAACACGAACAACCATACCTATGGCTATAAATTTTAAAGGAATCTAACCCCTTAAACATGAGGGGTTAGATGGTGGTCGTCTTGCAGGGGCTGAGGCGACAACTCCGTCCATGTTTGCTGATGCTTGCTGGTCCCCGGTGCAGGCAATAAAAGCAGGGCCAACCCGCCTCTACATCTCGCAAACTACCAATTAACCCGCGAGATCTTGCGAGAGGGATGTTCACCGCTCGCCCTTAACCCTTCCTTCCTTTCTTCAGTTTTGGTTTATTGGTATTGGTGTTGTTCCTACTGTTGTTGTTGTTGTTGTTGTTTTTGTCGTCCTCCTTCTTCTAGGTTTGTTTGTTGTTTGTTTAAATGTTACTGTCTTCTTTCCTTGATTTATAGAACAATTTGTTGTTGTTATTATTGATGTTGTTTTTGTTGTTTCGTTGTTGTTATCTTCTAGGTTCACTATACGTACGAGGCGGTGATATTCTCCTCCTCTTCTTCCTTCCTTCCTTCCTTCCTTCCTTCCTTCCTTCCTTCCTACCTACCTTCCTTCCTTCCTTCCTTCCTTCCTTCCTACCTTCCTTCCTTCCTTCCTTCCTTCCTTCCTTCCTTCCTTCCTTCCTTCCTTCCTTCCTTCCTTCCTTCCTTCCTTCCTTCCTTCCTTCCTTCCTTCCTGCTTTAGTAAGTAATAGAGTCCCTTGTTGGGCCGCCGTTCTGTGTTCCTTTAAAATTTATAGCCATAGGTATGGTTGTTCGTGTTCCTGTTATGCTTCTTGAGTTATTGCATGGTAGAGATGGAGGGGTTGTTGTTGTTGTTGTTGGTGTTGTTGTTGTTGTTGTTGTTGTGATTGTTGTTGTTGTTGAGTAATTATAATGAATGGAGTGACATTAGACAGTAATGTTATGACTACACACACACACACACACACACACACACACACACACACACACACACACTCTCTCACCACACCTCACCCCCACCAACACACACACACACACTCTCTCTCTCTCTCTCTCTCTCTCTCTCTCTCTCTCTCTCTCTCTCTCTCTCTCTCTCTCCAACACACACACACACACACGTCAGGATTTCCCATTTACTGCCATGGTGATAGGCGTGTGTACAGGAAGAGCATTGAGATTACACCATTGATAACTGTACCCCTTCACATCAATTCCACTTCTCAACCTGTCATTCAGTATATCATATTATTGATCGTGTTTATAGGAGGAGAGAAATTGAGTGTATTCATTAGAGAAGGAGAGAAATTGAGTGTGTTTATTAGAGGAGGAGAGAAATTGAGTGCATTCATTATAGGAAGAGAGAAATTGAGTGTATTCACTATAGAAGGAGAGAAATTGAGTGTATTCACTATAGAAGGAGAGAAATTGAGTGTATTCACTATAGAAGGAGAGAAATTTAATGTATTCATTATATGAGGAGAGAAATTGAGTGCATTCATTATAGCAAGAGAGAAATTGAGTGCATTCATAATAGGAGAGAAATTTAGTGGTTTGCTGAGGCGAGTCCTTCCTTCCTTATGCTATCTGGGGGTCCCTTTTCAATTGTAACTGTTTCATATGGCCGCAACTGTACAGCCACAATCAAATATCCACCGAAACTTTCCTTCCATCTTAGTAAATATCTTGGTAATAAAGAACAACAAGTGTATGATTTTGCAGCACCTCATAATAATAATAATATCCACAGACACTTTCCTTCCATCGTAGTAAATATCTTGGTAATAAAGAACAACACATGTATGATTTTGCAGCACTTCATAATAATAATTGAGGGGGTTGAGTTGACGTAAGGTGTTGTTGTATGATTATATTTTGATATGATACTGATTAATTTGTACGATGGAAGGAAAGTGTCGGTGGATATTTGATTGTAGCTGTACAGTGTAGGAAATTATGGAGCAACTGATTCCTCCAAAGTATTTGAAGCAACAGGTGGTCTCCATTATTATTATTATTATTTTTTTTTAATCTGGTCCTGTTTCCTGGCATACTTTTGAGGAACCAAGCTGCTTCAATTCCAACAAAAATAGAATCAGTCTTTACCAGCAAGGAGTCGGTCAGGCAATATCTCCCCCAACCCCCCACCCCCTCACCCCCTCACTGGCCACAGCTCCACGCGTCCCACCTGCCCCCCCCATCCCACCCCCCCACCCTGGACTTAATAATGTCATTGGCCAGGGAACGTGAGCTGGGTTTTGGCCCATGTAACCAGATGTGGTGAATCAGAGGAAATTTGGGAAGAGGGAGCGATGAAAGTGGGAGGAGGATAGATAGATAGGGGAGAGAATTAGTTACAGTAGTACTTGGTTGGACAATGAATGGTACAGCCACAATCAAATATCCACCCACACTTTCCTTCCATCGTAGTAAATATCTTGGTAATAAAGAACAACACGTGTATGATTTTGCAGCACCTCATAATAATAATAATATCCACCGACACTTTCCTTCCATCGTAGTAAATATTTTGGTAATAAAGAACAACACGTGTATGATTTTGCATAAAGAACAACACGTGTATGATTTTGCAGCACCTCATAATAATAATAATATCCATCGACACTTTCCTTCCATCGTAGTAAATATCTTGGTAATAAAGAACAACACGTGTATGATTTTGCAGCACCTCATAATAATAATAATAATTGAGGGGGTTGAGTTGACGTAAGGTGTTGTGTGATTATATTTTGATATGATACTGATTTATTTGCACGATGGAAGAAAAGTGTCGGTGGATATTTGATTGTGGCTGTACATACTCGGATACCATAGTCGGATACATAGGCCACCAAATAACAGATCCCCTATTAGTAGTACCATTGAAGGCATCTGTTTCCTGGCATAGTTAGGAGGAATCAGTAGCCTACCAATTCTCCGTTAAGTGAATCTCCCCTTAATTGAATTCCACCACAAAAATAATCATCTAATATTAACACCATGATATGTAATTATGAAGTGAGGGATAACATTTTCCCTTCATACTTTAAATACCATGTTCAGTCACGAGCACTAATAAGTATACAGCTTTGGTTGAAGCTTTGAAGATTCCAATTCACCAACGAAATAATTTCAATGGAGATCTTATTGTGCATTTATTTATTGTCTCAAGTAGGTATTCGATGCACACCTGAATACTTATTAATGATCGTGACTATTCCTGTTGTTATCCTGGTGGGGAAATGACTGTCTCTCTGAAAAAAATGTTGTACTACAGAATATAAATGGTTTCCGTGCGTTCCAAAGTTTCACCTTCCCTGGATAATGTTTGTTCAGTCACGTCACTCACACACAGTACATCCATCAAACCTCAGACACGATACTTTTTTTTTTTTTTTTTTTTGAGTAGTGAACATGATGGCAGGGTGTGTGTGTGTGTGTGTGTGTGTCTGTGTGTGTGTATGTGTATGTGTGTGTGTGTGTGTGTGTGTGTGTGTGTGGCAGATGTCAGTGTCCTTTCTACAGGGTCCTGCTCTCGTTATTATTTCCCGAGTACGTGGTGTCGTGAACTGCATATGTGTGTGTGTGTGTATTTTTTTCCAGGAGTGGTTGTCATAGTGTGTGTGTGTGTGTGTATAAGAGAGAGGACAATTGTATGTGTGTGTGTGTGTGTGTATATATATAAGAGAGAGGACAAGTGTGTGTGTGTGTGTGTGTGTGTGTGTGTGTGTGTGTATATATATATATATAAGAGAAAGGACAAGTGTGTGTGTGTGTGTGTGTGTGTGTGTGTGTGCGTTAATGGGGTGTAATAAATACAATGTTGGTAAATCAGGAGCAACTGATTCCTTCAAACTATTCTTAGCAACAGGCCACCATTGTCTGTGCTTATCTGGTCATGTTTCCAAGCATATTTTGAAGGAATCAAGGCGCTCCAATATACTAGATCTTGAGTGTCCTGCTTCATCATTATTGTCGTGTGTGACTGAAAGAGAATTTAGGCAATATGTAGGAACAGAAACACAGACTCAACACTTTGTACTTGCACTCATATTTTCATTGACTGGGGTGTGTGTGTGTGTGTGTGTGTGTGTGTGTGTGTGTGTGTGTGTTTCCGAGTCGTGTGTCGTGTATGAGTGTGTGTGTGTGTGTGTCAGAGTCGTGTGTGTGTGTGTGTGTGTTTCCGAGTCGTGTGTCGTGTGTGTGTGTGTGTCAGAGTCGTGTGTGTGTGTGTGTGTGTCAGAGTCGTGTGTCGTGTGTGTTTGTGTGTGTGTGCGTGCATGTGTTTCCGAGTCGTGTGTTTTTGTGTGTGCGTGTGCGTGCATGCGTGTGAGCTAAGGGGCCATTGTGAAGGTTTGTGTGTGTGTGTGTGTGTTAGGGTCCTTCCTTTTGTGTGTGTTTTTTTTTTTTTTTTTATGTATGGGGCCACTTGCGTGCGACCTTTCCTTTCTGTGTGCGTGTGTGTGTTTTTTTTTTTACAGGTGTGCGTGCGTGTGTGTGCGTGCATCCCTGCCTTTGTGTGTTTTTGTATAAGCGCGTGTGCGAGAACCCATGCCATTGTGTGTGAAATATCTACAGGTGTGTGTATCTTCACTTCTGTGTGTGTATGTTTTTTTTTGTGTGCGTGCGTGCGTTCGCGTGCAACCATTCCTTTTATGTGTTTTTGTGTTGTGTGTGCCCGTGCATGCGTCCTTACCTTTGTGTGCGTGTGCGTGTGCGTGCAAGGTTACAAAGCCACTGTTTTTTGTTTATTTATATTCATACATAAAACATAAATATCCATATATGTTAATAAGACTTTAAATCAACGAAAAAGTGAAAGCTAAACATTTAAATGGGACTAAGATAAACTAAATTCTACCTATTTTTTTGTCAGCTCGGTTTCATTACCACGATTGACAAAAGACAGAATCGAAACGGTGTGCAAAAATTTTCATCACAAGATCTTCGTCATGATATTGAGAGAGTAGATAAATTAATTACTAAGTAGAAATAAGGGACCCTGTGATGTAGTCAGAAAATTGGTTGGAGGTAAACAAGTCCCTCAAATATTGCCACGAAACACACACACACACACACACACCTATATGGAAGGAGCGTGTTGTGTCGTGGTATGGTCAGGAGGAATCAGAAGCCTCCAATTTCCATACACGTTCACAGGGTCCTTAAAGTGTGGCTTGAAACTTGACTTGGACACTGCGTCGATTTTTCTGTTTCTACTGTTGAGGCAATTTATTTTAGCTTGTTTATCTCGTTGGCTCTGGCCTTCTTGCGGGGTAGATAAGGAGTGAAGATGCACACCACACATGCACTACATTACACACACGCGCGCACATATGAACTACATTACACACACACACACACACACACACACACACACACACACACACACACACACACACACACACACACACACACACGCACACACACACACACACACACACACACACACACACACACTTGTCCTCTCTCACACACACACACACACAGACACACACACACTCTTCCTCTAACTTACACACACACTTGTCCTTTAACACACACACACACACGCACACACACTTGTCCTCTCTCTCTCTCTCTCACACACACACACACACACACACACACCTACCTACCTTGGCCCGGCTCCCGAGCAAACCGTGGCCCCACAGTTAAGATGACAAACACCTGGACTGTAAATTGGTTCTTCATTTGCACCTGCAGAGTAACGATGGGACCAGCCAACTCCTACTGCTGCTGCTCTCCACACCCTTAGTCCCCACCTTCCATCTCTTTCTTAGGGGGCTCTCTGGTTTGCTGTCCGACCTTCCTTCCAACTCTTTATTCTCTTTCTCTCCATGCTTCATATTGACTCTCTTTACTCTCTCTCCTTCCTTCATCTTAACTCTCTTACTCTCTCTCCTCCCAACTTTCTCACTCTCTCCAGCCCTTATTTTTTTTCTCTCTAACTCCATCCTTCCTCCCATCTCTCTTACTCTCTCTCTCCTCCATTCCTCCTAACTCTCTTACATTACTCTCTCTCCTCCCTTCCTCCCATCTCTCTTACTCTCTCTCCTCCCATCTCTCTTACTCTCTCTCCTCTCTTCCTCCCAACTCTCTTACTCTCTCTCCTGCCTTCCTCCCAACTCTCTTACTCTCTCTAAGGGAGGGTGCTTAAGGTAAGGTAAAGTAAGGAAAGAGTAGGTAGTGTAGGGAAGGGTGCTTCAGGTGGGCAAGGTAAGGTAAGGTTAGGTTAGATAAGGTAGGAGTATAATGTTGATATTGTAAGGGTTGGTGCTTCAGGAAGGTAAGGTAAGGTGAGGTGAGAGTGGATTAGGATAGTAAGGTGAGGCGAGGTGAGGTGAGAGTGGTTTAGGATAGTAAGGTGAGGTGAGAGTGGTTTAGGATAGTAAGGTGAGGTGAGGTAAGGTAAGGTGAGAGAGGTTTAGGATAGTAAGGTGAGGTGAGGTAAGGTAAGGTGAGAGAGGTTTAGGATAGTATGGTGAGGTGAGGTAAGGTGAGAGTGGTTTAGGATAGTAAGGTGAGGTGAGGTGAGAGTGGTTTTGGATAGTAAGGTGAGGTGAGGTAAAGTTAGAGTGGTTTAGGATAGTAAGGTGAGGTGAGAGTGGTTTAGGATAGTAAGGTGAGAGTGGTTTAGGATAGTAAGGTAAGGTGAGAGTGGTTTAGGATAGTAAGGTGAGGCGAGGTGAGAGTGGTTTAGGATAGTAAGGTGAGGCGAGGTAAAGTGAGAGTGGTTTAGGATAGTAAGGTGAGGTGAGAGTGGTTTAGGATAGTAAGGAAAGGTAAGATGAGGGTGATAAGGTGAGGAGAGGTGAGGCGAGGTAAAGTGAGAGTGGTTTAGGATAGTAATGTAAGGCAAGATGAGGGTGGTAAGGTGAGAAAAGGAGAGGTGAGGGTAGTGGTAAATAGTATAGGTGGAAGGGGTGAGTGGATGCAGGGATGGGATGGGATGGGTTGGGACTGCTGGGAGCGTCAACAACCTCACCCATGCAGGCTTTACGACACCGTAGACTATCTGAAGGGGAATACACACAGACACACACACACACACACAGATACATACATACACACACACACACGGATACATACACACACATACACACACACACAGACGGATACATACATACACACACGGATACCGTAGACTATCTGAAGGGGAATACACACACACACACACACACACACACACACACACACACACACACACACACACACACACACACACACACACACACACACACACACGGATACATACATACACACACACACGGATACATACATACACACACACACGGATACATACATACATGGATACACACACACACGGATACATACATACACACACAGATACATACACACACACACACACACACGGATACATACACACACACACATACACACACACACACAGACGGATACATACACACACACACACACACACACACACACACACACACACACACACACACACACACACACACATTCATTGCAGTTACTTCCAAAATGATATAATGACCTCTCTTTCCATAAGTGTAGTCTGTGTAAGGATTTCAGTGACCAACCGTACAGTCACGAGCACTAATAAGTATACAGTCTTGGTTGAAGCTTTGATCAGTCCAATTCACCAACGAACGAAGTAATTCCAATGGAGATCTTATTGTGCATTTATTTACTATATCTGGCCCAGTATTCGAAGCACACCTGGATACTTATTAGTGCTCGTGACTGTACATAATTATGAGTTGACCGTTTTGTAAGGTTAATAAAATAAAGTAATAGAACAACACACTAAAGTCGAATATATACTGGGAACATGAGAGTGGAGAAAATGAGACCAGAATATCCCTGGAAGAAAGAGCATTATTCCATTATCTTCATCCTTCAGTAAAAGAATCCAATTCACATAATAATTGGCCACAGATTATACGTGACGAGCTTTTAAGGAGAGAGTTTTTTTTTTTTTTTTTTTTTTTTTTTTTTTTTTTTTGTGAATTGCAAGTTCTGCGTGCGATTCATCCAAACCATGCCGCGAAACAGAACCCCTATTAGTATCACTGAGGGCGACTGTTTCCTGGTATAGTTAAGGAGGAATTAGTATCCTTCCAATTTGCCAACAATAGAATCTCCCTTTAATTAATTAAGGACCCTGTGATCGTGTATGAAAATTGGAGGTTTCTGATTCCTCCTGATTATGCCACGAAACAAGCTCCTTCCATATAGATAGTGTTTCGTGGCAATATTTGAAGGACTCGTTTATCTCCCATTTTTCTGACTACATTACACAGGGTCCTTTAAGATTGGAGTAAAAGAGTAATTAGCAAAGGAGGAAAAAAAGAAGAAGAGTGATTAGTAGGAAATGTAAGACGGCTTCCACCACCAATACCAATCATTTATAATCAGTTTTTGAAGGGGGATTATATTATATACAATACTTTTGGTACAGTCGTGGCACATAGATCTTCACCAGACTTCCCCTTACACCCTGTTCAAGGACTATGTGCCTCGATTGTACACTCGCAATCCAAAATATATATCCAGGCTTAATTCGAATAGTCTGATCGAGTATTAAGCGAGCTCAAGCAAATATAAAACAGGATAAGCGTTGTAATTGGTTCACTAGTATGTTAAATGATTCGAAACTTCAACAAGACCTGGATACAAATATAAAACAAGATAAGCGTTGTAATTGGTTCACTAGTATATCAAATGATTCGAAACTTCAACAAGACCTGGATACAAATATGAAACAGGATAAGCGCTGTAATTGGTTCACTAGTATGTTAAATGATTCGAAACTTCAACAAGACCTGGATACAAATTTTGGATTGCGAGTGTATATTAGAGTGTCTTGATTCCTCCTAGGTATGCCGGGCAACAGTAGCAGTTTGACAAAATTAATGGAAGTCTGTTGCTTGGAATTATATGTAGGAATCATTTGCTCCAGATTTACCAATACCTGAAAATACCCCTCCTCCTCCTCCTCCTCCTCCTCCTCCTCCTCCTCCTCCTCCTCCTCCTCCTCCTCCTCCTCCTCCTCATACTCATACTCATACTCATACTCATACTCATACTCATACTCATACTCATACTCATACTCATACTCATACTCATCCTCCTCCTCCTCCTCCTACTCCTCCTCCTACTCCTCCACCTCCACCTCCACCTCCACCTCCACCTCCACTTTCCTGTTTACTGAGTGCTTCAAATGTCCCATCTTTCCTTCTATTTCCTTAAGGACCTTGTGATCGTGTATGGAAATTATAGGCTACTGATTCCTCCTGACTATGCCACGAAACAAGCTCCTTCAATATAGGTGTGTGTGTGTGTTTCGTGGCAATGTTTGAAGGACTCATTTATCTCCAATTTTCTGACTACATTACAGGGTCCCTTAATGCACGTTGACCCACTTTTCTATTCACCCACGAATCAGAGTAGACTTCAACTTTTGTCTACGGCAGTACATTTAATTTGTAGAAGAGGAAATTGAGCCTCGAGCACTTGTCTATTTGTTTATTCGTAGTTACCGAATAGATATTGATGTTACGTTGATGGATTATGTTATTGTGATGCATAATAATTTTTTTCAATACATATAAAAATACTTATTGTGTGTTGTTTACTTTTGTTTTTTTGTATGACCTATTATTATTCCATTTCGTCAGTTACAACAAACAATAATCACACAGACAGACACACAGACAGCCAGACAGACAGACAGATATACAGACAGACAGACAGACAGATAGACAGACAGACAGACAGACAGACAGACAGACAGACAGGTAATAAGCAATGCCGTAGCCCAAGCAAGGTAGTGATCTCCGTATCCACTATTACGACACACTGGTAATAAATGATAGGGTGTTGAATTGTCTTGTAGTTATGAGGGCAGGTGAGGCGGCTGGTAATGAGTCTTCCTGCTCCTCCTCTTCCTCTTCCACTTCCTCCTCCTCTTCCTCCTCCTCTTCCTCCTCCTCATCTTCCTCTTCCTCCTCCTCCTCTTCCTCCTCCTCCTCTTCCTCCTCTTCTTCCACTTCCTCCTCCTCCTCTTCCTCCTCTTCTTCCTCCTCTTCCTCCTCCTCTTCCTCCTCCTCCTTCCTCTTCCTCTTCTCCTCCTCCTCCTCCTCTTCCTCTTCCTCTTCTCCTCCTCCTCCTCCTCCTCCTCTTCCTCTTCCTCTTCCTCTTCCTCTTCTCCTCCTCCTCCTCCTCCTCCTCCTCCTCCTCCTCCTCCTCCTCCTCCTCCTCCTCCTCCTCCTCCTCCTCCAAGGGAAGGTGGAGGAGGAGGAAGGCAAGGGAAGGTGGAGAAGGAGGAGGTGGTTTTGTTCTTTTTGTTTCTGTTTTTGTTATTGTTGGTGAAGGTGGTTGTGGTAGTTATAGTGGTAGTGGCCGACGGGAAATTGAACAGAGAAATTGAACAGAGGGAGTGTAGGATGGTGGTGGTGGTGGGGGTGATGGTGGAAGGAGTGGGAGTGTGGAGGAGTGGGAGTGTGAGTGTGGAGGAGTTGGAGTGTGGAGGAGTTGGAGAAAGGTAGGATCGAGGAGTAGGAGGAATGGATGGAGAGCCGTGTCCTAAGAGAAATAGACAGAGAGACGGACAAAGAGGGTGGGAGAAGGAAAGGGAAGAAGAAATGTGTGGAGGAGCAGGAGGAGAAGGAGTGGGGGGAGGAGGGGGATGAGGTGAGGAGAGGAGGAGAGTCGGGTCCTAAGAGTATTTAAATAGACAGAGAGACTGGGAGAAGGAATGGGAAGAGGAAAGGTGTGGAGGGTGAAGGAGTGAGTATGAAGAGGAGAAGAGAAGGGTCGGGTCCTAAGAGAAATAAACAAAGTAGGTGGAAGGAGGAGGGAGAAGAGGAAATGTGTGGAGGGTGAGTAGTAGGAGGAGAGGAGGAAGGTCGGGTCCTAAGAGAAATAGACAGAGAGACGGACAGAGAGGCTGGGAGGAAGCCATGCAGTGGTGGAATAGGTCTTCACAGAGGAGTCGGATTCAATTACAGCAACGCTCAGACGAATGAAAGTTAATAACTAATACCACGCGAACAGGCAAGTTGAGTGGACGGTTTACACGTATATAAATAAAACTAATTGTGTGTTCACTTGCTGGTCCGAACCGAGGCATAATAATCAGAAGCTGTATGCATGACTACCAAGAAATTCACCTACCCTCTCCTATCTCACTTACCTACCCTCTCCTCTCTCACCTACCTACCCTCCCCTCTCCTCTCTCACCTACCTACCCTCTCCTCTCACCTACCTACCCTCCACTCTCACCTACCTACCCTCTCCTCTCTCCTCTCATCTACCTACCCTCTCCTCTCTCCTCTCACCTACCTACCCTCTCCTCTCTCCTCTCACCTACCTACCCTCTCCTCTCTTACCTACCTAGCCTCTCCTCTCTCACCTACCTACCCTCTCCTCTATCACCTACCTACCCTCTCCTCCCTCATCTACCTACCCTCTCCTCTCTCCTCTCACCTACCTACCCTCTCCTCTCTCCTCTCACCTACCTACCCTCTCCTCTCACCTACCTACCCTCTCCTCTCTCACCTACCTACCCTCTCCTCTCTCCTCTCACCTACCTACCCTCTCCTCTCTCCTACCTACCCTCTCCTCTCTCCTACCTACCCTCTCCTCTCTCCTACCTACCCTCTCCTCTCTCCTACCTACCCTCTCCTCTCACCTACCTACCCTCTCCTCTCACCTACCTACCCTCTCCTCTCTTACCTACCTACCCTCTCTTCTCTCACCTACCTACCCTCTCCTCTCTTACCTACCTACCCTCTCTTCTCTCACCTACCTACCCTCTCCTCTCTTAATGTATATTGAGAATGTATGCATAGTATATAGTATTATTGTATTATTGAGAATGTATGTGTATTGTACTGTATGTATAGTGTACTAGTGTATATTACAGTGTATTGTGTTGTTGAGAATGTATGTATAGTGCACTGTATTATTGTTTTACAGTGTATTGTATTATTGAAAATATTCGCATGGAGTATTGTATAAGGATATTATTAAGGACCTCCAACCCACGCTCTACATATGACTGCACTGAAAAAGATCACCCTCCCTGTTCACCCAAAAATATATTCTTGTATTTATTTTGTCATTTAGGTGGTAAAGCAAGGTGTCTGTTTACATAGTACCCACCTACAGCCACAATCAAATAACCACCGACACTTTCCTTCCATCGTGCAAATAAATCAGTATCATATCAGAATATAACCATACAACAACACCTTAATTACGTCAACTCAACCCACTCAATTATTACCATCAGGTGCTGCAAAATCATACACGTGTTGTTCTTTATTACCAAAATATTTACTACGATGGAAGGAAAGTGTCGGTGGATATCATTATTATTATGAGGTGCTACAAAAGCATACACGTGTTGTTCTTTATTACCAAAATATTTACTACGATGGAAGGAAAGTGTCGGTGGATATTTGATTGTGGCTATACGTAATGTAGAATATCTATATATATATAAAAAAACTGAATAAAAATAATTATGTAGGACGATAGAAGTTATTCCCAAGTCCTTTAATTTCCTGTGATCACACGTATGTTATTATTATTATTATTATTATTATTATTATTATTATTATTATTATTATTATTATTATTATTATTATTATTATTATTATTATTATTATTATTATTATTGGTGGTTGTGTTGTCATTATTATTATAGGTGGTTGTGTTGTTCATTATTAATTATTGGTGGTTGTGTTGTCATTATTATTATTGGTGGTTGTGTTGTCATTATTATTACTGGTGGTTGTGTTGTCATTATTACTGGTGGTGGTTGTGTTGTCATTATTACTGGTGGTGGTTGTGTTGTCATTATTACTGGTGGTGGTTGTGTTGTCATTATTACTGGTGGTTGTGTTGTCATTATTACTGGTGGTGGTTGTGTTGTCATTATTACTGGTGGTGGTTGTGTTGTCATTATTACTGGTGGTGGTTGTGTTGTCATTATTACTGGTGGTGGTTGTGTTGTCATTATTACTGGTGGTGGTTGTGTTGTCATTATTACTGGTGGTGGTTGTGTTGTCATTATTACTGGTGGTGGTTGTGTTGTCATTATTACTGGTGGTGGTTGTGTTGTCATTATTACTGGTGGTGGTTGTGTTGTCATTATTACTGGTGGTGGTTGTGTTGTCATTATTACTGGTGGTGGTTGTGTTGTCATTATTACTGGTGGTGGTTGTGTTGTCATTATTACTGGTGGTGGTTGTGTTGTCATTATTACTGGTGGTGTTGTGTTGTCATTATTACTGGTGGTGGTTGTGTTGTCATTATTACTGGTGGTGGTTGTGTTGTCATTATTACTGGTGGTGGTTGTGTTGTCATTATTACTGGTGGTGGTTGTGTTGTCATTATTACTGGTGGTGGTTGTGTTGTCATTATTACTGGTGGTGGTTGTGTTGTCATTATTACTGGTGGTGGTTGTGTTGTCATTATTACTGGTGGTGGTTGTGTTGTCATTATTACTGGTGGTGGTTGTGTTGTCATTATTACTGGTGGTGGTTGTGTTGTCATTATTACTGGTGGTGGTTGTGTTGTCATTATTACTGGTGGTGGTTGTGTTGTCATTATTACTGGTGGTGGTTGTGTTGTCATTATTACTGGTGGTGGTTGTGTTGTCATTATTACTGGTGGTGGTTGTGTTGTCATTATTACTGGTGGTTGTGTTGTCATTATTACTGGTGGTGGTTGTGTTGTCATTATTACTGGTGGTGGTTGTGTTGTCATTATTACTGGTGGTGGTTGTGTTGTCATTATTACTGGTGGTGGTTGTGTTGTCATTATTACTGGTGGTGGTTGTGTTGTCATTATTACTGGTGGTGGTTGTGTTGTCATTATTACTGGTGGTGGTTGTGTTGTCATTATTACTGGTGGTGGTTGTGTTGTCATTATTACTGGTGGTTGTGTTGTCATTTCTGTGGTGATGGTTGTGTTGTCATTATTACTGGTGGTTGTGTTGTCATTATTACTGATGGATGTGTTGTCATTTCTGTGGTGATGGTTGTGTTGTCATTATTATTATTGGTGGTTGTGTTGTCATTATTATTATTGATGGTTGTGTTGTCATTATTATTATTGGTGGTTGTGTTGTCATTATTACTGGTGGTTGTGTTGTCATTTCTGTGGTGATGGTTGTGTTGTCATTATTACTGGTGGTGGTTGTGTTGTCATTATTATTACTGAAGGATGTGTTGTCATTTCTGTGGTGGTGGTTGTGTTGTCATTTCTGTGGTGATGGTGGTGGTGGTGGTGTTGGTTTTCATGTATAGTGCCACTTGAAAACGCCTTCATTATAGACAAATCTAATGGGGTTTTTTCCATGGTAGTGAGAAACAGGCCTCTGATATGTTGGTGTGTGCCTCTATTAGTGTGTGTGTGTGTGTAGTCGTGTGTGTGTGTGTGTATGTGTGTTCTTGTGTGATGTGTGTATGTGTGATGTGTACCTGTGTATGTGTGTGTATGTGTTCTTGTATGATATGTACTGTATGTCAGCGTGTGTGGTTGTGTGCGGCCCAGAATGAGGTGGCTGGGAGAGGCAAGCGCGTCCCTCTCTCTCTCTCTCTCTCTCTCTCTCTCTCTCTCTCTCTCTCTCTCTCTCTCTCTCTCTGTATGGTCAGCCTTTGCTTGGTAGGACTCCGACTTGCGCGTGGAAAGTCTCTGTTGGTCATGTAGTCGTTCCTGGGTACCTCTCCTTCCTTCCTTCCTTCCACCTTTCGTAGGGTGTACAGTCACATCACTCCTGAAAGCAAACACCTCGCCTCCCCAGCCTCTGCATGTGGTCGTGGTGGGTAGGTAGAGGGTGAGGTAGATATTAACGAAGCTGTCCACCACGAAGCGATGCCTATGGAGTTCAGTGCCCTCAGCCTCAGCCCTACACACACACACACACACACACACACACACACTCACACTCACAATCCCTGTTCACCTAGCAGAGAATAGGTACGGGACGTAA
>JAWQEG010008651.1:7500-32500 GCA_033782935.1 Petrolisthes cinctipes
CTTTTTAATCATGAAACCAAGTTAGTTAAGGGAGTAGTACAACGTTTGTAAATCTGGAGCAATTGATTCCACCAGAGTATTCCAGACAACAGACTACCATCATCTAGTCCGGTTTCCTGGCATACTTTGGAGGAATCAACACGCTCCAATGAACCAAAAGTAGCCTATTTTATCCCTTTAAGGACCCTCCATAAGACTTGGTGGCTTCTGATTCCTCCTAACTATGCCACGCAACTAGCTCCTTCAATGTAGGTGGTGTTTCGTAGCAGTGTTAGAAGGAATCGCTAACCTCCAATTTTCTGACTACCTTAATGCCGAGTTGAGGGGTTAATTATTTGTCTCAGCAGGGGGCAAACTTATCCTCACTCACACGTTAATTACCAATCAGTTCCTCATCAATACTGTATATCTCTCCTTCAGTCATAACTATATCTTAATTAGTTCAACGATGCAAAGTTACCATGTTCTGTAAACACACACACACACACTCACTCACTCATTCTCTCTACACACACCCACACACTCACTCTCTACACACACACACACTCTCACGCACTCACTCTCTCATCAGTTTATTCCTAATTCCAAAATTTATCGTTCTGTTTCAAACTGATAACTCCAGCACCCGGATACATGGACGCTTACCTCTGCAATGCAATTTTACAGACTTTTTTGTAATAACTGATATAACTTTTCATTAGTTACAGGTAAAATGTAATTACACGAGAGTCAAATGTGATTACACACAATATAATTTCCAAATATCATATTTAATTGGGTTACAATGTTGAATAATTTGGAATAACTGATTCATCCAAGGTATTCAAAGCAACAAGACACTAATATATTTCCGTCTCTGGTCCTGTTTCCTGGCATACCATGGAGGAATCAACACACACTAATGTACCAAGAGTATATTGTTATTCCCTTAATGGAAAGTACATGTTCAATACTTTTCATACGAACCTGTTACCCCAGGGGCGTTTCTCTCTTCATGTATCCCTCCCTCCTTCCTCCTTCCCTTCCTCCTTCAGGGGTGGGTAGGTTTATTGTTCACAGATAATGGTCCCATGTTTCACCCTGTATATTCCACCAAGTCTGGCAATCTCTGCCCTCATTTTATTGTACGAGCGTATAGTTTTCTTTCCCATCTTTGAGTTCTGTGCCTTTTCGTTTTTCATTCTCTTTTCTCTTCTCTTCATTGCCTGTGTCGTCATCGTCTGGAGTTAGCCAAAGTATGATAGCTCAAAACGAGACTCCTCCTGCTTTCATTTATTATTGTTTTGTCCCCCTTGGTTCCCTTTCCACTACAATCACTATCACCATCACTACTACAACCCCCAACAACACTACTGCCACCAACCACCACCAACATCAATCACTACCATCATGCATCACCAACTACTAGCACCATCACTACCACCACCAACCACTATCAGCATTACTACCAACAGCAGTATCAGTACCAACCAACATCACCAACCAATACCTAAAACAACACTACTATCACCAACTACCACCATTACTACCACCACCACCACCACCACCACCTCCACCACTACCAGAAGCAACAGCAGCAAGTTGTTTGGGGTGATTTGGTGGGTGGTCCTCGTCTTTCGCCTCACGTGCCCCCTTCAGGAACTCGGTGTGGACGTGACGGGACCCACTACCTTCTAATCTTCGACCCCGACAACACAAATACACACACACGCGCACACATACACACGAGATAACAATGTGAAACAACAAACGTACACACATACACACAGAAATGTACAAAGACACCCAGAAATACACACATCATCATCATCATCATCAATACCCCATTTCTCTTTTTTCAAGGGGTGGGTAGGCTCTAGCGCCAGTGCAGCACCAAGGGTCCAGGTCTGAGGCTATTTGAGCCTTTGGTTAGGTCATTGTTAGAGAACTGGGTCAACCCCCTTCACCCACTCCCCCTATGTATCGTGGTATGTATAATGGTGGTTGATGGGGACGCCACTTCCCTGCGCCAACTTAAGAAAAAACATTTATTATCGATACTATTTGCTGGTACTAATAAGAGGAAATCTGTATCTCCCAATAAGACGACAAAATCTTAAGCGTCTTATCATCCTGTCCTCAAAAATGTTGATGAAAAAATCCTTCATATCGGGTTTTGGGCTGCATTTCTAATTTTTCCAGGATTAATGCACACGGTTGCTGAGGTTCCTCCTCCAGGCAGGAAATTATTTATCATCTCGAGGACTCTGCAGAAGATTGCTGTATATAACTATATTGGTGAGATATGAAACATTAATTTTATTGGATGAAATTAACCCTTACACGAGAGACAATATTTACATCTGTCTCGGACTAAGTGAATTTTTTTATAGAAGAGAAGGATTGGTAGTATCAATAAAAGGTTAAAAGCTTCTTACCATGACTCATATATAACTGCTTTGGCCTCAGTAACCACACTTGGACTAACGAAAAACGATTTATAAGGACACAAGTAAACAACCTGTATTCTAAAGGTTAACAGGAAAATAAGAGTTTAAAAAACTTCATCTCAGAGAGGGAAAAGAGTTAGTAGACTCGGGTGAGGGGGTCGTATATCCCCAGCCGTTTCCGTCACCCCCCGAGGGCTATTTCGAGGCTTTAAATGTCAAGGATTTAAGAGATAGTTCATCAGTCTGCTCTGGGGATGGGGAGGGGGGCAGGCTGGGTCAAGATCCTACCTACCTTTCCACTCATTTGGTATAAAATTGCTTCATTTATTTTTTCTTTACGTCCAAATGATATCGACTGAGTTTGTGTGTGCTTTTACTCTCCTTGTTTCATCTTTTATTTAACGCAAAAGCAGAGTTATTGAGGCATTTACTTTATTGCCTAATGATCAGGTACGATGCTAAAAATAAAGATGATGAGAAGGAGCAGAGGATAACTAAGCTCTCTCTCTCTCTCTCTCTCTCTCTCTCTCTCTCTCTCTCTCTCTCTCTCTCTCTCTCTTACCTGTACACATTTCTTTTCTTTCTGCTCTCTTTTTAATCTCCCATCTCCCATTTTTGCCTTCCCCTTGTCTTCATTCATTTGTTCTTTCCCTTTCTCTAATTTCTCTTTTTCCTCCCCTTTCCTTCTCAATTCTTTCATCATCCTTCTAAATTTTCGTCATTTCTCTTCCACCAGTTATTACATTTTTCCGTGCATCCGTCTGCAATTATTCTCTCCTCTTTCTTTCTCTTCCCTCCCTTTTCCTCAACCAACCAGTCTCTAACCACCCCCCCCCCACCTCTCCCTCTCGTCACCCCAACTCTCTCTGCCCCCCCCCACCCCACTAACCCCTCGCCAGAAATACCCCCTACATTTACACAGTTCCAGTATCCCCTCCTCCCACTATCCTCACCCACTGCAAATGTAAAGCCCCACACTATCCCCACTCATATGTATTTAAGACCCCCTATTTACCCCACTCATTACCACAATTTACCCACTTCTCTATCCCCACTCACCACAAGTGTTAAATGCCACTCTATCCCCACTCACCTCTTTGATATCTCACTCACTACCACTACCAGTATTCACCCCCTCTCCAATCGGCCCCCAGCAAGGCATGAACATCACCCCCCCCTCTTTCCCACTGTCACAAGCCCCCCCCCCCATACCACTCCCACCACCACACACTCTCCCCTTCCCCTCTCCCCACCGCCAAGAGCACCCCCTACCACCCCCACTACCACAAACTCTCCCCATCCCCCTCTCCCCACCACCAATAGCACCCCCTCAAACTCTCCCTCCATACCCCTCCCACTACCATAAACCCTCCCCCATCCCACCACAAATTCTCCCTCTCCCCCCAATAGCACCCCCTACCACCCCCAGTACCATCAACCCTCCCCCTATCCCACCACAAATTCTCCCCCTCCCCCCAATGGCACCCAGGGTTCATAACTTGCACTAAGACAATGCGAGGTCGATCTCCATTACGCCAACATTAGCTAAGGTAATATATTGTGTGAGAATTGAGAGCCTACTGATTCCTCCAACCCATGCCACCCAACCGAGACCCTGCCGTTATATCCGAGGCACCAATCTGTTTCCCGGCTGTAGTTGGAGGAAGCTGTAGGCCTCCAATTCTCCCGGTACCAGCTTATCCCCTTCAGGGTGATTCCTGGCCACAGTCTGACACATCAACTGAGTTTCACATTGGCACACAACCACAGCCATTGTTGCAGCCATCAAAGGAGCTTAGCCTGCCTAAACACTATTCATTTGTAACCATTATAATGCCGCTTGATATATCATTCTTTCTGGTTAATTACTAGATTAACTCTCTGATGACAAGCGCTCCCTAATTACACCAATCAAGGCATCACTTCAAAAGAAATTATAAATTATGACATTTGTACACATATATATACACGCACGCACATTATTTATATATATATATATATACCGGTATATCAATATATATATTTTTTCTTTTCGAAATGGTAGGATAGATTTTGCAATGCGACTTTTCACGTGTTGGAAATTATATTGCAAACATTTCGCTCCAGACTTACTGAAATCACGATGCAGAAATACGCACGCAACCCAATATCAATCTTCTTCTTCCAGACTTACAAAATGCATTGTTCATATCGTCAATCACTTCGCCATGTGTTAATTTTTATGTTGTAACCGTGTGCATTTTTATAAGCAGCTTACACTCGATTTTTGAGCAGTGACCTGGGAAATTGTTCGTTAGGGTTTCCCACTCACGCATACACACACAGATATGTACACACACAGACACACACATTAAAAATTACAAACACATACACACACCCAAAAAAAAACAAAAAAACACACACACACAAAACACACACACACACACACACTACTAGGCAATATGGGCAACGAGAATTCCAAATTACTAATATTTTTACACCAGTCTATAAAATTATATATGCACTTATGATTCTTTTCCAATTTACAGTGTGATCTTAATTAATGGTGAACTGTAGAACCAATAAGGAGAGATTCTTTTGTTAGTGAAATGGAAGGCCTCTGATTCCTCCAAACAATGCCAGAAAACAGACCCCCTCAATAGCATTAATAGGAGATCTGCTGTTTCGGGGTATAGTTTGGAGGAATCAGTAAGCCTCAAAGCCACTCAGAAAATCATACCCCACTCTCGTAAAAATGCCGTCAGGAATTTTTGTTTTTAGGTAAAGTCATTCCTCCAACATGTGCCACGAAACGGTCCCCTCTATATAGACACTGTTTCCTGGTGGACTTTGGAGGAATTGTTAGCCTCCAGTTTTCACCCATGACAACAACAACACTACCACCACCACCACCACTACTACAGGTCCCAAAACTGAGGCCAAGGATAATTATTCAAGGGGTTGTGAATAATCTCTGGGACAGGACAGTGTTAGTTGGGGAGAGTCGCCAAAATCTCTCTTGCTCACGATCCTTTCTCTCGTCCTCTCCCCTTCTCTCTTTCTCAAATTCTCTATCTCTCTTTTCTCTCGCTATATATCCTTGTCTATTTCTCATTTTCTCGTCCTCTCGCTATCTCTCTTTTCTCTCACTATCTATCCTTGTCTATTTCTCATTCTCTTGTCCTCTCCCCTTCTCTCTTTCTCAAACTCTCTCTCTCTCTTTTTTCTCACCTTCTCTCCTTGTCTATTTCTCATTCTCTCGTCCTCTCCCCTTCTCTCTTTCTCAAATTCTCTATCTCTCTTTTCTCTCACCTTCTGTCCTTGTCTATTTCTCATTCTCTTGTCCTCTCCCCTCCTCTCTTTCTCAAACTCGCTATCTCTCTTTTCTCTCACTATCTATCCTTGTCTATTCCTCATTCTCAAGCTCTCTATCTATATATATCTCCTTTCTCTCACCCTCTCCATGTCTCTCTCTCTCTCTATTTCTCAAACTATCATTCAATATATGTACCATTCTCTCATTTCCCTCTCTCTCTCTCAACCAATCTATCTCGTTTATATATGCACACACATACTTTTCAGTCTTCCTCACGGACCTCTCTTTCTCGCCCTCTCTCTTTCTGTATCTTTCTCTCTCACTCCATCACCATTCCACCACTCTTATATCCTGGCTAAATTCACGCTCGCTCTCTCTCTCTCTTTCTCTCTCTCTCTCTCTCTCTCTCTCTCTTCTACACTAACCAGAAACACATACGAAGATCCAGTGGGCAAGGCCTTAGGTGACGAGAAAGGAATGGAAACACATGTCGAGGGGAAAAAAAAAAATGTTCATATTCCTTCCTATATAGTCCTGATGGTAAATTAGAGCTCAAGTGAATCCTCCACACTATGTCACGAAACCCCCCCAAAAAAACAGATCCCCTATTTGTAATAACACTGATGTGGTTTGTTTCCTGGGATTGTTTGGAGGAGTCAGTAGCCCTCCAATTAATTACCAAGAAGATATTATTTCCCTCCCCTTACTAACAGAACACTACTGTACAATTGGGGGAATATCTGACCAGTAGGCTTGTGGTATTCGTATTAATGTCATTATTCGTATTATTATTATTATTATTATTATTATTATTTTTATTATTATTATTATTATTTTTATTATTATTATATTATTATCATTTTTATTGTTATCTTTATTTTTCTTTTTCTTTTTATTATTATTAATATTATTATTATTATTATTATTATTATTATTATTATTATTATTATTATTATTATTATTATTATTATTATTATTATTATTATTATTATTATTATTATTATTATTATTATTATTATTATTATTATTATTATTATTATTATTATTATTTTTCATTCCTGAGACTTCCTAGAAAAATTAAGCCACCTAGTTATGGCCTTTGATATTTCCAGTATTATTATTATATATGTATTTTTCGTTTTGTTCATCAGGTTTGACTAAGGCATACGATCCCCCCTCTCCCCCCCCCCCCCGAAAAAAAAAATGATGAAAATGAAAATAATATGGAAATGTGGAGGAAGGCTGGAACGAAACGACAAGAGAAAGAAAAAATGAAATGCTGATATGAATATGGAAAACACAAGAAAAGTGTAGCAGGAACGAGTGACTGTGGCAGATTGAATTACCTGACAGGATGTACAGTTGGCCACAGGAATTCTTACACAGGCTATTTGGAAAGGAGAGAGGTCATAATTCTGGAAGTACGGCAATGAATGGTCCACCAAGTGACTCAGTGATAGCAAAACATCAAACCAAATAATAATGTTGTATTGCAGTTACGTAGTCTTGTATTTCTTATATTATTCTATTGTAAAACCTAGAAAACAACAGTGTGTGCGAATTCTTTTGGCTAATAGTACAGTACGTATGATCCTGAAAAAAAAAAAATATATATATATGAAAAAAAATCTGTGTGTCTGGAGCAAGAATATTTGGATCGGGAATGAAAGGTCTGATTTTGGAACGAAATAACATATGATTCTGAAGCCAAATTTCTTAACACAGCAAGCAAGCCCAGAAAAAATATGTATATGTTTTGAAATCCGAGACAAAATATCAGATGCTGCGACGAAAATCTGAATCTAGAAAGAATAATCTGAGTCTGGGACCAAATTATTAAATATATATAAAACTATATATCAGAAACGAAATATCTGAGGCAGAGATAGAAAAAAATATATATATGAATCCATGACAAAATATCTGAATCTGTGACTAAATATATGAATCTA
Organism: Petrolisthes cinctipes; assembly: GCA_033782935.1. Classification (NCBI taxonomy): domain Eukaryota; kingdom Metazoa; phylum Arthropoda; class Malacostraca; order Decapoda; family Porcellanidae; genus Petrolisthes; species Petrolisthes cinctipes. The sequence continues at coordinate 15,177 of JAWQEG010008651.1, forward strand.
AAACAAAAATTTAGGAAGTATTTTTATCATCTATAAATATGTAATCGTCACTCATGTATTACAAAGAAATAAAAGAACTCATTGACGGATATAGATTAAATTTGAACCCCTATAAAGATTATCCCATGAGCGGAGGGGGAGCGTTTACCCCCTACAGATTATATTCCATTATACATGTACCGGTACACTCAGGAGGGGGAGGGGGGAGCGTATACCCCTACAGATTAACCCATTACAGAAGGGAGTGTGTAAACCCCCTATAGATTATCTCACTATAGGAAGGAGAGTGTATATCCCCTGTAGATTATCTCTGTATAGAAGGGAGAGTGTATACCCCCTATAGATTATCTCAATACAGAAGGGAGTGAGTATATCCCCTATAGATTATCTCAGTATAGGAAGGAGATTGTAAACTTCCTATAGATTAACTCCATACAGAAGGGAGAGTGTAAATCCCCTATAGATTATCTCACTATAGGAAGGGGAGCCTATAACCCATACAGCTTATCTGGGGAAGCGTAAAGTTGAGGACCATCAATATCACGGGTGAAGCTGAGCCCCATGGAAGTCAAGACATCCGGGCCGGGTTTACACAGTATTGAAAACCTCTAAGCATTGGGTACACGCTATCGGAAACCCATCAGTTATATGCAGTGGTGGTACAGGCGGCCAGTGCCAAGGGAAGGCTGGGGTTGGTTGGTTGGTTGGTTGGTTTGGTTGGTTGGTTGGTGGCACTGCGGCGATGTGAAGACGTAAAGAGTGGTAGCTGAGAGAAGAGGTAGAACGGAGAGTTGTAGTAAAGATATGAGGTGTAATGTGGAGTGGTAGCAGACAAAAGAGGTATAATGCAGAGTGGTAGAAGAGAGAAGAGGTGTAATGCAGGGTTTTAGCAGAGAGAAGAGGTGTAACGCAGAGTTGTAATAAAGATAAGAGGTGTAATGCAGGGTGTTAGCAGAGAGAAGAGGTGGAACGCAAAGTGGTAGAAGAGAGAAGAGGTGGAACGTAGAGTGGTATCAAAGGGTGGTATCAAAGGGTAGTATCAAAGGGTAGTATCAAAGAGAAGTAGCGGTGAAAAAGTGGCTGCAGAGAGTGGATGCAGTGTTTACTTATGCCGTTTTATAGAGACAAAGTAGTGGTGGTGTGTAATGACGTGTGATACAGATATACAGGCAGTGGTGTTGATTGATGCCTCCTGACAGACAAATTGTGGAGTTTATAGATGACTGGCTAGCGGTACAGACAGACAGACAGACAGAGAAGCAGGCAGTGGCAATGAGTTCTGACTGTTGCCTCGTGTACCAGAGCATAAAGTGATGGTGTTGAGTGATGACGGGTGATGGTCCAATGACACACTACATCTCCAGGCTACACAAACCACGATGGGTACAACAACACTGGACACACACACACACCGATAATAACACAGGTGGCAACAACGATACAATATTATACTGCATTGGACACAAACAAACAAACCAACAGTGGAACAGGTTAGTGATGGCATTGACCCGCTGATGGTCAAAATACAGACGATATCAACTAATGGTGGCACATAATATATAAGTGACGGGAAGGCCAGGAAATGTGCAACAGGAAAGGTAAACAGAACAAAATTATACATGTAAATAAAAGCCCAGAGTTTAATTTACCTGGGAATGACGAGGAAATATTGAGACAAATATTAGCGTTACAAAAGTTTGTCGCTTTGGTGCTGGTAACTGAATCTAATACATATATATATATAGTATAAATTTAAATATAGTCACATACAGGAATTAAAAAGTTTTCGTACTGATCGTTTTATGTAATCTCATTTGGTTTAACATAAATCTGTATCTCATGGTTAGTAATCGTTGAATTAAGGATTGATGCCCAAATTAGAATTATGCATGAGGATAATCGTTTAGGAATATAAAATAACCCATTATCCCCGTAAATATATAATCAGTCAAAATTATATCAAACTACATAATTACAGGAGAAATTTCGTTGATCCTGAAGAGAGTAATGGGGTCAAACTAAAGCTGGCCCGTCCCTCTATATAGAGTTAAAATAATATTCACCAAATTACACGAAGACAAATTCATTGCCTTAATTTACGCCGTGCCGTCATTAAAAACTGTTGGCACTGTACACGACTCGTCCAGAATTTGAAATACAATTAATTCCTGCATCACAAACTAAAAAAAAAAAAAAAAAAAAAAAAAAAAACCTGAAGGCCGCTACAACAAGCCAGCTGCATGTGTATTGAAGGGGTTAGTAGTACACTGTTGGTAAATAATATGTAGCAAATAATTCCACCAAACTATTTCAAGCAACAGATCACCATTATTTATATTTTTAATCTGGTCCTGTCTTCTGATATACTTGGGAGGAATCAAGGTGCTCCAATGTAGAGTACCAAAAGTATACTATCCCCTTAAATGACCCTGTGTTGTATTCAGAAAATTGGAGGTAAATGAGTCCATCAAATATTACCACGAAACACTACCGATATAAAAGGAGCTCGTTTCGTGGCATAGTCAGAAGGAATCAGAAGCCTCCAATTTTCATACACGATCACAGGGGCCTTAACATAGCCAGAACAGAACCATTATTATCAGTTTACATACATATATACATTTAAAGTGTATGGGTGTACAGGGGTGCGTTTGTAACCGAGTTAATTTACACATTACCGTATTCATCAGCATAAAAAAATAATATTATTAAAAGTGGGGGAAATGGTGTGTCCACTCTATGTGATGTTATGCCAATTATGACAAGCCAGACTCACACGCTCTGGCGCAGTCAGTCAGTGATATAACCCTCACGAAAAAAAAAATAATAATAGTAATAATGATAAAATACGAAAAAATGGTGAGGTTTATTGTTTTTTTTTTTTTTTTTTTTTTTTTTTTTTGCGTGTGCGTGTGTTTATTTCATTTTATTATATATATATTTTTTACTCATAAGGGGAGAGTATAGGCTACAACTGGTATATTGCAGTGCCTTGATTTCTCCAAACTATGCCAGGAAACGGCACCAGATGAACAATATTTAATGTTACTTTTGGAGTAGTTTTTAGAAATAACTTTGCTCCAGATATACCAACACCGTACTATCCACTTAATAAAGGAGAAAATCTCTCGTTGGTAAATTGTAGAAATGGCTGAAGTGTTACCAATGGGGTGTCTTGTTTTTTGGTATAGTTTGGAAGGTAGATATATAACTAAATATATAAATAAATAAGATAAATAAATAGATAAATATATAGATAGATATATAAACAATAGAATAAATAAATTAATAAAAGAATAAATAAATAAATATATAAACAAATATCCAAGAGGGTGTTCGATAAGGGAAGGACCTAACTCTGGTAAACAGGGATAATAATTCTAAGACTGACAATAATGAATGTTCTGTGAAGGTGAGGCCGATTCACCTTCAGTTCTGAGTCACAAATATCGAAAATTTTGTTAATGGAATGGAAGCCGGCAAGGACGATGCCCACACTCTATTAATTTACTTTTCTTCAATACCATTAACCTGATAAATAACTCGTTTCATAACTGACATTATACCTTTCTAATTATGGCACCTATGGGACCCCGTGATGTAGATAGAAAATTGGAGGTTAGTGAGTCCTTCAAATATTGCCACGAAACACACACACCTACTGTATATTGAAGGAGCTTGTAGTCAGAAGCCTCCAAGTCTCACAGGGCCCTTAATTAATTGGAGTTTCTCTTGTTGGTGAATTGGAAAGTCTGTGATTCCTCCAAACTATGCCAGGAAACAGGCGACTTTAATGTTATTTACTTTACTGGTGAATCTGTTTCGTGGCATAGTTTGGAGGAATCAGTAGCCCAAAATATATTTACACTCAAATGAATCTCCCCTTAAGGACCCAGTGATCGTGTATGAGTATTGGAGGCTTCTGATTTCTCCTGACTATGCCACGAAACAAGCTCATTCCATATAGGTGTGTGTGTTTCGTGGTTATATTTGAAGGACTCATTTACCTCCAACTTCCTGACTACATCACAGGGTCCCTTAAGTGGGTAACATCTTATGGACCAATAAAAACAAAAAAACTAAAATCCTCGGATGGTTACAAATTCCTCAAAATGATCTAAGGAAACAGAGTAGGGTACCTGAGTTTACGATTAGGGCTATTTTTTTTTTTTCTTGACATATTTAGGAAGACTTATTTGCCCCCCCCCCACCCAACCCCCAATTATTAAACGAGACCAAACCTCCCCCCTGATAAAGTCTCAGAACACCCCCAGGCACCATTCACCAAAATTATTATCCCCCTATTCTTCTGAGACATTGAGTATAATAGCAGGTGTGATGTGTGGGTCTTCTGTCGTCACTTTTGCCCTGATTAATAATAATAATAATAATAATAATAATAATAATAATAATAATAATAATAATAATAATAATAATAATAATAATAATAATAATAATAATAATAATAATAATAATAATAATAATAATAACAGTTATGAGATTGTTGTTGTTGTTGCTGTTGTTGTTGTGCATTTAGGTTTTAGCCAAGAAGGGAAATTATGTCTTTAAGTGGAAAAAGGAGAAACAGGAGTTCAAACATGTCCCTGGCCTCGTGAGTGACACATTATATTATCCCATTTCGCCCAAGGTCATCATCTCATCTCGTGGGAGGATTTTGTCTTTTTATCGTAATTGTTATCGTTCCAAAAGAGGATGAATGGCCTCGTCGTCTTGATAATGACATGGTATATATAGTAGATTTGTTTTGTTATATTCTCTGTCCCTGCTATCTCTCTCTCTCTCTCTCTCTCTCTCTCTCTCTCTCTCTCTCTCTCTCTCTCTCTCTCTCTCTCTCTCTCTCTCTCTCTCTCTCTCTCTTTGGTTCATTTGCATTACCGTACACTCTGTTATTTTCCTTCCTTCCCTTCTGTACCCTGAGTGAAAAACAGGTGTACGGAATTGGATCAGAGAAAATTGGGAGAAAGAAGAGAGAGGAAAGAACAGACGAAAACATCAAATCAATCAATCTGTCATTCAGTCAGTCTGTCAGTCAAGCATGCAAGAATGAAATGAATGAATGAATAAATAAATAAGGAAGGGGAGTAGAGAAGGTGGTGGTTTAAAATTAGAAGGAAGGAACTGCAGAGAAAATGAAGAAATGGAATTGAATTAAGTATTTTAAAAGGTGGAGGAGCCGAGGAGAGGTGGTGTTTTAAAAGTAAGAGGGAGGAGCTAAAGAAAGAATTAAAAAGAGTGGAGAAGGAGGTGTCTTAGATGAAAGAGGAGTAGAGAAGAGCTGTTTTAGAAGAAGGAGGAGGAGAGAAATGGAGAGAGAATGAAAAAGAAAATTGGAGAAGTAGGAGATTTAAAAGAATGAGGAGGCAACTAAAGAGACAATGAAAAAGAATGGAAAGATAAGTTTTAGTAGGATGAGAAGGAGTAGAGGAGAGAAGAAGGTGTTTTGGAGGAGGAGGAAGAGGAGAAGGAGGAGGAGAAGGAGGAGGAGAAGGAGGAGGAGGAGGAAGAGGAGGAGGAGGAGGAGGAGAAAGAGGAGGAGGAGTGGGAGGGGATCTAGAGAGACAATACCATGGTCCGTAGTAGAGGCTTGGGGTGGGGATGGGTTGAGAGGTAGAAATGCATTATGGAACAGTGCGGTTGAAAAAGGCTATTGAACTGGGTGTGTGGTGTAGGGGAGAGATGTGGAAATGACAGTGTGGGACGGGGCCTGGGAAACAAGATGGAAGGAAAGGAGAGGAAAAGGGAGAGAGAGAGAGAGAGGAGGCGAGTGAAATATTGAGAGGCGAAAGAGAATGTGTTAAAATGACAGAGAGAGAAATAGTGAGAGTGAGTGTGCGATAAATAAAGATAAATAGATAGATAGAGATAGACATAGATAAATTGATAGATAGATAGACAGATATATAGATAGAGATAGAGATAAAGACAGACAGAGAGAGAGAATGGGAGAGAGAAATAGAATAAGGAGAGGAGAAAGAGAATGCGAGAGGCGAGAAAAAGAGAGAAGAATAATGGACTGTGTGAAATTATGGCTTCAAGTGGAAAAAGAAGAAGCAGGAGTCCATTCCCAAAACCCAAAATTACCCCAGACTTTACCAGTTTAAATAACGTGGCTGGTTATAGTTTTGGGCATTTTTGGATAGAATGATTCCTCCAAACTATTCCCAGCAACAGGACACCAGTATTTTTGTTCATTTGGTCCTGTTTTATGGCATACTTTGGAGGAATCAAGGTGCTTCCAATGTATTCCAAAAGTGTATTAACCCCCCTAAAAAAACAAAACAAAAAACAATATATTTTATACATTAACTACAGCCAATTAAAAGTAAAATTTAGAGGCCCGTGATAATTGAGGAGAAACTGGAGGCGACTGATTCCTCTAAACTCTGCCTTAATTAAAACAGGACCTATAACGAATGTATCCGTTTCGTGGCACAGTGTGGAGGAACCAGTAGCATCCAATCCAGTTCCTCTTAAACCTCGCATGCTCCATTAAATGTCATTAAAATCAATCAATCATTCACAAAAACTCAACTGATTTTATACTTGACAACAGATTCTTCATTTTTACCAAGAGAATTAAGGGGATAATACGTTATTGGTATATTGGAGTGCCTTTCTATATTCCTTCATCGTTTGCCAGGAAACAGGACCAGATGAGCATAAGTAATGGTGGCCTGTTGCTTGTAACTGTTGGGAGAAATCAGTTGCTGTATATATACAGATTTACCAACACGATATTACCCCCATTAATAATTTATGATCTGATGTAACCTGCATTGTCTCAACCGGACCCAAGGAAAATAAGAATATATATATTATCTTGCTAACCTTATTTTCCAATGCATATCCTGTATTTTTACTACCAGAATTAGGTATGATCTCAGGTAAACCGGACCCAGTTATATACAAAAAATATATATCTACAACCTTTTCTCGTGCATATCAATTATTCTTACTAACAGTATTTATTAAGTATGATATCATGCATATTTTTCATTCTTACTAACAGAATTAAGTATGATCTCGTTTAAGTTAACCCCGGACCCAAGTATATTTATATATAAAAATATATTCTCTTTCTACAACCTTTTCTTATGTGTATCCTTTATTCTTACTAACAGAATTTTTAAGTATGATCTGATAAAAAATATTCTATTCTCTTTGTACACGTAACCTTTTATCAAGTCTACAGTTTTACAGTTTAATAGAAAGAGGAAGTTCATTTTCTCTTATTTTCTTTTGCTAGATTTCGTTCCGCCATCATTAATCAATATTTATACAGGAGTGATTCATTTGTGTTAAGGGAGAACTACAACTGATTCCTCCAAACTATTCCAAGCAACAGGCCACCATTATTTTTGTTAATCTGGTGGTTCATGTTTTCGGGCATAGTATGGAGGAATCAAGGCGCTCCAATGCACCAAATATATAGCCTCCCCTTAAAGAGATTCGACGCAAGAGCAGTACTGTACAGCTACAATCAAATAACCACCGACACTTTCCTTCCATCACAGTAAATATCTTGGTGATAAAGAACAACACGTGTATGATTTTGCAGCACCTCATGATAATAATTGAGGGGGATTGAGTCGAAGTAAGGTGTTGTATGATTACATTTTGATATGATGCTGATTTATTTGGACGATGGAAGGAGAGTGTCGGTGGCTATTTGATTGTGGCTGTACATGAGTGGATTCGGGACTGAAACAAATAGGAAGCAGTGATGGAATAATATAAGGAAAAGTAAAAATATCTTGTAGTAGTAAATCTAAAACTGGTGTTGAATTATTGTTAGAAAAAGCGAAGCAAAACGAAAATTATGAGGAAGTGATGATGATGATTACGAATTAATATGGATAATAATGAAGGAGGAGGTGCAAGAGGAGAAGGACACAAGGAGAAGGAGGAAGGAGAGAAAAGAAGGTAAAAGGAGGAAGGAGGAGGGCAGAAGAAGATGCCTAAGGAGGAGGAAGATGGAGAATAGAATGAGAAAGGAGAAAAAAAAAGGAAGGAGGAGGAGAAGTGAAGAAGGGAGGAGGAGGAGAAGAGAAGAAGGAAGGATGAGGAAGAGAGTTGAAGATAAATAAGGAGGAAGACGGGAGAAGACGAAGGAAGACGAAAATCATGTGAGAAGGAGGAGTAAGAGGAGGAGGAAGAGTAGGAGGAGAGGAGGCCAGGTGACTGAATAATCTGTGACACTAATGAGAGCAAGAGTGTGTCGGGAACAAAAGCCTCTCCCTCCCTCCCACTCTCCCTACCTATTTTACATGTCCTCTCTCCCTCCCTCCCTATTTTGCACTTCTTCATTCCACTCTCTCTCCCCTCCGTCCTTCCTCCCACTCTCTCACCCTATCTTGCACTCTCTTCCTCCCTCTCTCGCCTCCCTCCCTCCTCCTTTTCACATTTTCCCTCCTCTCTCACTTTTTGTTTGACTCTTTTCCTCCCTCAGTTCTCTCTCCCTGACTTGCATTCCCTCTCTCCCTTCTCTTTCACTTTCTCCCGCTGTCTCTCCCTCCTTCCCTACCATGCACTCCCTCCCCCCTCCCTCCTCTTACAAACCCTCTCTTTCACTTTCTCATCTTCCAACGTCACTCCTCACTCATCCGGCTTTCTTTCTTTCCAAATTCTCACCCTCCTCCTCCTCCTCCTCTTCTTTCCTCACTTGCAATCCCTCATTTCGTCCACATTCCCTCCCCTCTATTCTCTCTCTCTCTCTCTCTCTCTCTCTCTCTCTCTCTCTCTCTCTCTGATTAATAAGTCTTTCTGAAGCCTCATAATACTTCCTTCCCTTATTCAGTTCATTTTTATCACAATTGTCTTCACCTTCGTCTCAATAGTCACCACCATCACCATCACCATCACCATCACCATCACCATCACCATCACCATCATCATCATCATCATCACCATCACCATCACCATCACATCACCATCACCATCACCATCATTATTACCATTATCATTGTCTATCAAAATTTCTCTCAAGCTATCTTTTTCTCTGTTTGTATGTCTGTCTGTCTGTCTATCATGTTTTTGGCCTTTGCATGCTCCTGTTGTTAGCTTTCTATAATGTCTCTCACCCCATCTATTCCTCTCTCCTCTCTCTCTCTCTCTCTCTCTCTCTCTCTCTCTCTCTCTCTCTACGTGTCTTTCTTGTCAGGATTCATCATTCTCTCTCTCTCTCTCTCTCTCTCTCTCTCTCTCTCTCTCTCTCTCTCTCTCTCTCTCTCTCTCTCTCTCTCTCTCTCTCTCTCTCTCTCTCTCTCTCTCTCTCTCTCTCTCTCTCTGTCCTCTTGAAACTAAACTCACTCAATGACTCTCACACGTCTTTCTTTTTATGCACGGCTGCCTCTCGTCCCGCTCCCTTTGATTCAATCCATTTTTATACACTTATTTTCACGTAGAGCTTCGGATATCTCACCGGTATCCAAATAGAGAGAGAGAGAGAGAGAGAGAGAGAGAGAGAGAGAGAGAGAGAGAGAGAGAGAGAGAGAGAATGATGAATCCTTGACAAGAAGACACGTAGAGAGAGAGAGAGAGAGAGAGAGAGAGCAGAGAGAGAGAGAGAGAGAGAGAGAAGGAGAATGTCAGTCACTTAATACAAATTTGAAGTTTAATAGCTGGCAGTTCTTGTCTCGTAAGATATTAACAGAGGGAAATGGTTGTAATAGTCAACTTATTGAGAGGAACAGCAAATGAAGTTGTGAAATAGAAAAAAAAAATAATGTTGGTATATTTATATAATATGGTACAGTCACGAGCACTAATAAGTATACAGGTTTGGTTGATGCTTCGAACAGTTCAATTTCACCAACAAAGTAATTCCAATGGAGATCTTATTGTGCATTTATTTACTGTCTCCAGGTATTCGAAGCACACCTGTATACTTATTAGTGCTCGAGACTGTACATCAGATCTTGACGAAACTAGTAATACGGTCCGATGTCGTGAACAAGGTAACGAAATAGACTTGGATCGGTCGGGTACGGTAACAATAATAAAAATAAATCATCATCATCTGGAAACAGTAATAAAATAAATCTTAAGAATAATAATAAAAATAAATATCATCATCATTTAGAAACAGTAATAAAATAAATCTTAAAAATAATAATAAAAATAAATCTCGTCATACAGAAACAAAAATACAATAAATCTTAAAAATTGTAATAATAAAAAATAAATCTCGTCATTACAGAAACAAAAATAAAATAAATATTAGAAAGAATAATAAAAATAAATCTCGTCATACAGAAACAAAAATAAAATAAATATTAGAAAAAATAATAATAATAATAAAAATAAATCTTACTGACCTTTTCCTTGGCGTGTTAGGATGTCCAGTCGTTGATGCTTAGATGAAATTAATGTATGTATGTATGTCCTCAGCACCATCATCATCTGTTGAATAAAAAATAAGGTAAAATCTATGAAACAGTTTTAATTCATCTAACTTCATGAATGATGGTATCACCGAGATGTTTTATCTTATTTTATTACGTTTTATTATTGTTATTATTATTATTGTTATTGTTATTGTAATTATTATTATTATTGTTATTATTGTTATTATTATTATTGTTGTTATTATTATTGTTATTGTTATTGTTATTATTATTATTTTTACTATCATTATTATTATTTTTTATATATATAATAAATTTTCTTAAAGGTTCATTACGTAACCCATATAACCATCAGGCCCTGACATAAGTGAGTATACAAAGTCCTCCAAATTATGCCATGAAACGAACTACCTAATGTCATCCTAAGGCAATTATTATGTTTCTTAATGAAATGTGGAGGAATCAGCGGCCTTCTATTCTCAAACAACAACAACAACAACACAGGACCCTTAAAAGGATAATATACTTTTGGTACATTGGAGTTCCTTGATTCCTCCATAGCATACCAGGATCAACTGGACAAAAATAATGGTGGTCTGTTGCTTGGAATAGTTTGGAGGATTCACCAGCACCAGATTTACGTAACAACACTGTACTACCAACTTACTTAAGATATTATGGAGTACAGTGTTATTGGTGGTAAATCTGGAGCAACTGATTCCTCCAAACTATTCCAGGGCAACATGCAGAACACCATTATAGTTATTCATTGGTTCCGTTTCCTGGCCTACTGTGGAGTACCCAAGGCGCTCCAATGTAGGTAATGAAGAGTAGGGGTATCGTGGGCATAACACCAGCAGGAGGGGGCCAATTATGCGACACTCGTCAGTCAGGGTTTATAATTATTATCACCCGAGGGAGAAGTGGTCGAGGAGGCACGAACCTAGTGATGGAAGAGGTGGCAGAGGAGGAGGAGGAGGAGAAGGGGAAAAGGGGGTGTGGACGGTGGAGGGAGGAGAAGGGGAAGGGGGTGTGGACGGTGGAGGAGGAGAAGGGAGGAGGCGTAGGAGTGGGTGGAGGGGAAAGAGGGAGAAAAAGTAGGAATGGGTGGAGGGGAAAGAGAGTGTGGTGGAGGGGTAATGGGTGGAGGGGAAAGAGAGTGTGGTGGAGAGGTAGTGGGTGGAGGAGTAGGGAGATGAGGAGGAGGTGGTGAGAGACGAGAGACGACGAGAAAGAGGAGGAGGTGAGAGAAAAGTAGTATAAGAGAAAGAAGAAGTAGAAAAGTAGTGAGGGAGGAGTAGGAGGAGAAAGAAGAGCATACATCAGGTTTTATACATTATATAATACACAAACTTGATTACACTTTTAAAATCGTGAGCACACCTACAATATTGCACTCCCTCCTACCATGACCCAACCCCAACCATGACCATACTACCATGACCCCACCCCAACCATGACCACACTACCATTACCGAACCCCTACCATGACCCTACCCCAACCATGACCACAAACTCAACCATTACCACACTTCCATGACCAATCTTCTCCTTACCATAACTGCACTACCATGACTACACTACAATGACCTCACTAGCACTCACCTGTTCCCCTACCATGACCTAACTAAGTTTCACCATGACCACACTACCATGACATAACTAAGTCTCACCATGATCAAAATACCATGACCTCACTAAGTCTCACCATGACCACACTACCATGACCTCACTAACACTCACCTGTCCCCCTACCATGACCTAACTAAGTCTCACCATGATCACACTACCATGACCTCACTAAGTCTGACCTGTCCCACTACATTCCCTCGCGTGCTGACCTAACCTGGCTGAGATATGGAGGCTTTTCATTTTGGTTAGTCCCTCTCAGAGTTTAGCGTTTTATACCAAATGGTTTTTTTTTATCTAAGGGTTACACTCGACACTGACATTGATATATATACAAAACAAGCACTCACACATACGCATACGTGCACACATACACACAGATTCAATCATATAGTATTCAAATATATACGCACACAGACCCAAGCGTACCCATACAGTACACACAAATACACACACAAATTCATACATATGCACAACCCTTTACATATATTGCATGCACACACGCACATTCCACACACACACATACCCCCTCCACGTACACACACACACACACACACACACACACACACACACACACACACACACACACATACAAATTCACACATACAAATTCACACATATGCACAATCCTTTACAGATATTGCATGCACACACACACACACACACCTCCTCCACGTACACACACACACACACACACACACACACACACACACATATATACCTCCTCCACGTACAAACACACACACACACACACCCTCCACGTACACACACACACTCACACACACACGTACGTTCACGCGCAGCGCACCTCTGGTTTTTCAGCAGAAAGCGCCATATTGTTGGCATTTTTATTGGATTGTACACTTTTATAGCATCGCCGGGAGCCATCACGCGTTTCCCGATACAAATCCCTTTTTAACAGGATTAACACAGCTTCAAAAAAGAGCGAATCATCTTTTATTTCAGTTCCACGTCCACCAAAAGTTTAAATTCATTGTGGTTTAAATTGCAGTGGTCCTTTTTTTTTTTATCCTTTCGTCCTTTCTTGCCTTGCCTTTTCTTAATTCTCCTTCCTCTCTGTTTTTTTTCCTCCTACCTTTTTCCCTTTTCCCTTTGTCCTTCCTAGCCCTTTCTGTTTTTTTTCCTCCTCCCTCTCGGTTTTTCCTCCTATTCCTTTTCTCACCATTTTTCCTCATACCCTATCCTATACCCACTTCTTTCCCCTCCCCAACCTTCCTTTTATCTCACGTAAATGAAGCATAATGACATTACATGAATATATTCAATTATCATATTTATCATATCATACATATTGAAAAAAGAAAAAGAACGAAGGGAAGAAAGAAGGGACAGAATAGTACGAAGAAAATAGGAGAGGAGTGGCAGAAAGTACGAAAGAAACAGAAGGAGAGGAGAGGCAGAAAGTACGAAAGAAATAGAAGGAAATGAGAGGCAGAAAGTACGAAAGAAACAGAAGGAAAGAAGGAGAGGCAGAAAGTACGAAAGAAATGGAGGGAAAGAAGGAGAGACAGAAAGTATGAAAGAAATGGAGGGAAAGAAGGAGAAACAGAAAGTACGAAAGAAACAGAAGGAGAGGAGAGGCAGAAAGTACAAAAAAAAAATAAACTGGAGGGAAGAAGGAGAGACAGCTGAAGAACTAAAAAAGGGAGTGGGTTGGGTTCGAAGGTTACCATATACAAGTGGACCTTCCCCTCCCCCCCAACACACCCCTGACTCTATTGTGTACCGTATAAACACCTGTGTATTGTTTACTGTTGCATCATTGTAGTGTTGAGGTGTGCCATAATATTCATAATCAATTTTTTTTTTATCTCCTCCGTTTTTCCTATTCCTTCCCCGTCTTTATTTTTTTTTTTCCTTTTAATTGTTCTCCTCGTTCCTCTCTCATCTTCTCTCGTTTCTCCTTCTCCAGTACACCTCCTCCTCCTCACCTCCTCCTCCTCCCCTAATGTCTCCTCTATCTCTCTATCTCTGTTCTCCCTTCCCTTACCGACTCATCTCACTCTTTCTCTCCTCTCTCTCAGCTCTCTCAGTTCTCTACTCTCTCTCTCTCTCTCTCTCTCTCTCTCTCTCTCTCTCTCTCTCTCTCTCTCTCTCTACCTACTCCAGGCCCCCTTTCCCCCTCCCTTCCCCTACCCCGTATCACCTGGATTGTAAACACGGCCCGGACTGCGATATTTTGCCCCTGTGTGCTGTCGGATTTTCAACGGGGGCCCAGATATTTCCCGGGTTGTGGTGAGGCCCAGTGGAGACCGCACGTAAACTCACTCAATCCACCTATACAGCAGCATGCGTCGTGATAGTGCCAGTATTACCCACCAGGGAAGATGCCACGTTAAGGGATCCCACTGTACCTGAGCTATTGCCCTCGCTTCTTATAAAATACCAAAGACAGCTCAGACAGAACAACACGACCGTAAATGGCAAAGTTAGTTATTATTTTACCCCAAGCAGTTTTCGGGACAGCAGCAACAACAACAGCAGCAGTCAGCCACTTCCTAGAATTTCACTACAGCATGATGGTTGGTTTCGGGTTTTGGATTCTTTTTCTGTACTTGGGAAGGTGAGGACTCAAGGCAAAACCCCACATAAATATTGTACGCATCTGTGACATATAAAATAGTGAGAGAGGTCCAAAATCATATCAAATTTCGCTCGAGACACATTGCGTTTGAAAGAGTGTAAGTCGTTGTAAGAAGGAAAGATGAACGAAGGTTGGATGTTCCAGAGATTGTCATTATACACGAGAAAAGGAAAGATAAACGAAGGTAAAGTGTTCCAGAGATTGTCATTATATACAAGAAAAGGAAAGATAAACGAAGGTAAAGTGTTCCAGAGATTGTCATTATACACGAGAAAAGGAAAGATAAACGAAGGTAAAGTGTTCCAGAGATTGTCATTATACACGAGAAAAGGAAAGATAAACGAAGGTAAAGTGTCCCAGAGATTCCAGTCCTAATGCATGAGTACACTTGGTAGGTTTATGTGGTGGAAGAAAAAATATAGTTGTGATGAGAGGAGTGAAGGACGAAGCAAGAAAAGCACTCCCGTCAAGGCCACCATGACTATACTGCTACTACTGCCTTGCCTTGTCTTGCCTTCAACTCCCCACTACCAACACTGACCTTACCATCCAATATTACAAAGACTATCATCATCACAATACCATTCACCACCATCATCTACCCTTAACACTGACCTTACTATCCAACATTACAACTACTATTATCATCACAACATCATTCACCACCTTCGTCTACCCTCACCATAATCACAACATCATTCACCACCTTCGTCTACCCTCACCATAATCACATCATTCACCACCATCTTCTACCCTCACCATCATCACAACATCATTCACCACCATCATCTACCTTCACCATAATCACAACATTATTCACCACCATAATCCACCCTCACCATAATCACAGCATCATTCACTCCACTCCATGACCTTCAATACAAATATAGTAATTATCACCAACATCAACACAGCAAAATAAATTCACCCCCATCACCACACATACATCACCATCATCACAATAAAACTACTACCACCATCACCACCAGTACCACCACCACCATCATCACCACCACAAATATATTCACCACCATCACCACACATACATCACCATCATCACAATAAAACTACTACCACCATCACCACCAGTACCACCACCACCATCATCACCACCACAAATATATTCACCACCATCACCACAAATACATCACCATCATCACAATAAAACTTCTAACACCACCACAACCACCATCACCACCAGTACCAAAACCACCACCATCACAAATAAATTCACCACCTTCACCAAAAATACAATCACACCACCACCACCACCACCAATAACACCACAAATACCACCATCACCACCAGTACCAAAACCACCACCACCATCATCACCACCACAAATAAATTCATCACCTTCACCACAAATACAATCACACCACCACCAATAATACCACAAATACCACCACCACCAATAACACCACAAATACCACCACCACCACCACTACCACTATCAGCAGGCTACGAGAGAATAGAATTTGCGTTTGGTCTGTTGTTCTAACTAGGGCAGGAATTATTAGAGCGGCGGCGGCGGCGGCGGCGCTGGTGGAGGAGGGGACGTTGGGGGTGGAGGAAGAGAGGACAGTGGTGGTGGAAGAGAGGACAGTGGTGGTGGAAAGGGGGGACAGTGGTGGAGGAAGGGACAGTGGTGGTGGAAGGGATAGTGATAGTGGAGGGGACAGTGATTGTGGAAGGGACACTGGTAGTGGAAGGAATAGTGGTGGAGGAGGGGACAGTGATTGTGGATGGGATAGTGGTGGAGGAAGAGAGGACAGAGGTGGTGGAAGGGATAGTGGTGGAGGAGGGGACAGTGGTGGTGGAAGGGACAGTGAAGGTGAAGGTGGTGGTGGTGGTGGTGGTGGTGGTGGTGGTGGTGGTGGTGGTGGAATGTAGATGAGGGGACGGTGGTGGTGGTGGTGGAATGTAGATGAGGGGACGGTGGTTATGGTGGTAGAGGTGGTTGTGGTCATGGTTGTGGTAGGTAGCGATGGTGGTTATGGTCGTGATTGTGACAGAGGTGATGGTAGTTGTGCAGTAATTATAATAACAGTGGTATATATGAATTAGGTTTAGTTTTGGCAGTAGCGATATTGTATTGTTGTTCGTGGTAGTGTAGGTGGAGTGGGTTGGGTGGGAGTGGTGGAGGTGGAGGGAGCCATGAGAATTCCACTGTAGTAATGCCTGCGATCCACACTGAATTCCACCTAAGTATCGTGTTTAGGCGAGGACGAGCTGGGAAGAAGTGGAGGGAAGGGTTTTAGGAAGGGGAGAGAGGTGGAAGGGTTTTAGGCAGGGAAGAGAGGGGAAAGGGTTTAAAGAAGGAAGAGAGGGGGAAAGGGTTTAAGAAAGGAAGAGAGGCTGGAGGATTAAAGAGGGAAGGAAAGGGTGAGTGAAGAGAGGGTGGGGAGTGACGAGAGGGTGGGGAGTGAAGAGAGGGTGGGGAGTTAAGAGAGGGTGGGGAGTGAAGAGAGGGTGGGGAATTAAGAGAGGATAGAGGGTTAAGGAGGGAAGGAAAGGGGGAGTGAAGAGAGGGTGGGGAGTTAAGAGAGGGTGGGGAGTTAAGAGAGGGTGGGGAGTGAAGAGAGGGTGGGGAGTTAAGAGAGGGTGGGGAGTGAAGAGAGGGTGGGGAGTTAAGAGAGGGTGGGGAGTGAAGAGAGGGTGGGGAGTTAAGAGAGGGTGAGGAGTTAAGAGAGGGTGGGGAGTTAAGAGAGGGTGAGGAGTTA
>JAWQEG010008651.1:35000-37365 GCA_033782935.1 Petrolisthes cinctipes
GTAGGTGTGTGTGTGTGTGTGTGTAGGTGTAGGTGTGTGTGTGTGTGTGTAGGTGTAGGTGTGTGTGTGTGTGTGTGTGTAACGTTGTATATAGGTTTGTACTGGTGTGTATTAAGAGAAGCTCGTACATTTTATAAAGTACAGGTGTGTATATGTGTAGATATTGTATAAAATAGGTGTGTATACTTGTAGATATTGTATAGCATAGGTGTATATAGGTGTAGATATTGTGTTGTATATTTCTATCACTTCTCTTCGTATCCTATTTCCTTTTGTGGTGGTCGGTGTGTGTGTGTGCGTGTGCGTGCGTGTCCTTGGCGGAGTGAGTGCATTAATTGAGTGCACTTCTTTTTGTACGTGCAGTTTTGCGTGGCCAGTGTCTGGTTTTGAGTGTGTCTGTGTGTGTGTGAGTGAATGAGTGAGTGAGTGAGTGAGTGTGTGTACGTGTGTGTGTATGTGTGCGTGAATAAGTGTGTGAGTGAGTGAGTTTGTGAATGTGTGCGTGAGTGAGTGAAAGTGAGTGTGTGTGTGTGTGTGAGTAAATGAGTTTGAGTATGTGTGCGCGAGTGAGAGTGAGTAAGTACCGGTAAGTGTGTATGTTGATGAATAAGTGTGTGTGTGTGTGTGTATGTGCGCGTGAATGAGTGCATGAGTGAGTGAATAAAAGAGTGAGTGAGTGTGTGTGCGCGTGAATGAGTGCGTGAGTGAATGAAAGAGTGAGTGTGTGTGCGTGTGTGCGTGCCAATAATTATACACATATTCTGTATAGCCAATGACACGAATACATTGCACTAATTACCTGCGTTAACTATGTCTCTATTCACTCGTCTCCCTCTGCAGTGTTGGTTGTTGATCTGGTGGCCATCTAGTCGTCAATAGTCACTGGTACTGTACATCATTCGTCTATAACATAACAACAACAGACGATTTATCCTCACTGTGCCAGAGAGAATAAATAGTTAGGAATACCAGATACAAAAATTAATTCATATATCTCTGTTCTTTCTTCTATAACACCTTTACACTTCATCATATACATCTGTTAATTCTTTTCTTCTTCCTATTATATTATCAACTTTACACTTCATTAAATACATCTCTTAATTCCTTTTTTCCTCCTTGAACAACTTTACACATCATCAAAACTTACACTAGACGATTTATCTAACCAAGGAAAAAAAAATATATTTATATACACCTGCAGTCAAAGGCATAATTATACACACAAAAATGATAATATGCACTACATCTGTCAGAGCATCACCAAATAATATCATAGCATCACCAACTCATATTATTACACATCGAGGACCCAAACGAATTTATGTTGTTGGCCGCTGCTGTACCACTATTGTTTGTGTATTTCATTTGAGCGTCCAATAATGCGTGTTTGCTTTGACATTGTATCCGTGTGTTGGTGCATGTTTCAGTGGCGTCATTTGGCCGTGTATGTTGGTGGGGTGTATGCTGAGTGTATGTGGGTGGGGTGTATGCTGAGTGAATTTGCACACGAATGAATGAGTGAGTGCAGCGTGTTGGCATTGGTGTGTCTATGTGTGTGTTTACAAAATTTATGTGTGACCGTTCGTATGTGTGACCCGTTTATATATATATATATATATATATATATATATATATATATATATATATATATATATATATATATATATATATATATATATATATATATATATATATATATATATATATATATGTTTGTGTGTGTGTGTGTGTGTGTGTGTGCGTGTGTGTGCGTGTGTTTGTGCATCTGTGGCGTGTGCAACTGTGTGACCCGTGTGTGTGTGAGTGTGTGTGTATGTTATTGCACATGGTAGGGTGTGTATGGGTGTGTTGTATGCGTACATGTGTGTGTGTGTTAGTGCACATCTACTGTAGTTCCAATAAAGGGAGGAGGGAAAGGGACGGAAACATTCCTGTTGTGAATTCCATGTTTCTCCCCGCTCACCAAACCTCCCTTATACTACCATACCTTATCCTGTACTACCATGACTCCTTTATCCTACCATACCTTACCTGGCCTACCATTCCTCCCTTATACTGTACTACCTTACCTTACATGGCCTACCATACCTCCCTTATACTACCATACCTTACATGGCCTACCATTCCTCCCTTATACTACCATACCTTACCTGGCCTATCATACATGCCTTGTTATACCATATCTCTCTCTATCTTACCATCCCTCCTTTATGCTACCACACCTGCCTTACCCTACCATATCTTACCATGTCCTACCATTCCTCCCATATCTTTCCTGTCACACCCCACCTCCTTTCAACAACCTACCTTTTTCTCCTACCCCTCACATACCCATTAGGTTACACATCTGCTGGAAACACAC
>JAWQEG010008652.1:5000-7500 GCA_033782935.1 Petrolisthes cinctipes
ATACTGAACAAGGAGATACCCAACTTGGTCAAAAGGAAAAGGACAGGAACGAACCCAAAAATCGTAAGTTTTATTATTATTATTATTATTATTATTGTTGTTGTTATTGGTATTTTTATTGTTGTTATTGTTGTTGTTATTGTTGTTGTTGTTGTTGTTATTATTGTTGTTGTTGTTATTGTTGTTGTTGTTATTGTTATTATTATCATTATTTTTATTGTTATTGTTATTATTATTATTGTTATTGTTATTGTTATTATTATAGTTATTGTTGGTTATTGTTGTTACCCCCACCAAGAAACAGGTCAAAAAAGGTCATTAATACTCCCCTCTCTTCCCCTCAGGTCAAAAAAGGTCATTAATACCCCTCTCTCTTCCCCTCAGGTCAAAAAAGGTCATTAATCCCCCCCTCTCTTCCCCTCAGGTCAAAAAAGATCATTAATACCCCCCTCTCTTCCCCACAGGTCAAAAAAGGTCATTAATCCCCTCTCTCTCTTCCCCTCAGGTCAAAGGTCATTAATCTATCAAGGTGTCTATGCCCCGGACTCTCGTTTCAATGCCTTCGTGGACGGTGTGATGGTCAACATGGTGGCTGAGATGAAGAGGAAGAGAATGGACCCATTATACTTCAGGGTTTACGACAGGGGTATTATTGAGTGAGTTTACAGGGGAAGGGGAAGGGGAAGGAGAAGGGGAAAAGGGAAAGGAGAAGGGGAAGGGGAGGAGAATGGGCCCTTTATATACTTCAGGGTTTACGACAGGGGTATTATTGAGTGAGTTTACAGGGTGTTATTGAGTGTACATGGGTGTTAATTATGGAGTGTACATGGGTGTTATTATGGAGTGTACAGGGGTGTTATGGAGTGTACAGGGGTGTTATTATGGAGTGTACAGCCACAATCAAATAACCACCCACACTTTCCTTCCATCGTAATAAATATCTTGGTAATAAAGAACAACACGTGTATGATTTAGCAGCACCTCATAGTAATAATTGAGGGGGTTGAGTTGACGTAAGGTGTTGTTGTATGATTATATTTTGATATGATACGGATTTATTTTTTTGCACGATGGAAGGAAAGAGTCGGTGGATATTTGTCGCAATCAAAATATGTATCCAGGTCTTGTTGAAGTTTCGAATTATTTGACATACTAGTGAACCCATTACAACGCTTATTCTGTTTTATATTTGCTTGAGTTCGCTTAATTAATACTCGATCAGGTTATTCGAATCAAGCCTGGATACATAGGGTCGATTCCACAGTGGTATTGGTTTGTTAGCTTCCCAACCAACCACACTTGTAAGGCTTCAATATTTTCCAAAAGCTGAATATATATCCACATTCACAAAATCTATCCAACAGTTAGATAATGATGATGATCACTGTATAGTTTACTCGCCAAATTCATTAAATAATGCACCCATAAGTCATTTAAACTGCTAATATTCTTTTATTTGTGTGCTTACAAACCAATACCAACCACTGTGGAATCCACCCATATTTTGGATTGCGAGTGTACCCAAATTATACTATTATTATTATTCCTCAGTTAATTAATTCATGTCTTGTGTTTTATTCCCCTGCCAGACATGTAAACGTACGAAGTGGTCGGAAAAACACTGCTAATTCAACCACTTCTGCTGACTCGACCCCCACTGCTGATTCAACCACCTCTGCTGATTCAACCCCTTCTGCTGATTCAACGCCTCCTGCTGACTCAACCCCCACTGCTGATTCAACCACCTCTGCTGACTCTGACCCAGCCTCCACGTCTAAAAGGAGAGGGAGGTAAGGTGTTTATTAAGTTGATGTGTGTAAGTGGGACATATAAACTTTGAACGAGACAAGGGATTTTAGCAGCAGTTCTTCTCTAATGACGATGTATGTAGCCCAGAAAAGAGAGAGAGAGATAAGCCTTCACCAAATATTGACTTCCATGGGTCTAGTCAACGTCTATATTATCTTATTGGGTCGATACCACAGTCGTTCGTAGTGGTTTGTAAGCTCGCAAACGAAAGAATCTTAGCCGTGTAAATGACTTGTGGGTGAATTATTTAATGAATTTGGTGAGTAATCTATGCAGTGATTATCATCATTATCTAACTGTTGGATTGATAGATTTTGTGAATGTGGATATATACTCAGCTTTTGGAAAATAATGATGAAGCCTTACAAGTGTGGTTGGTTGGGAAGCTAACAAACGAATACCACTGTGGAATCAACCCTAAAATAATGATGATGAAGCCTTACAAGTGTGGTTGGTTGGGAAGCTAACAAACGAATACAACTGTGGAATCAACCCTAAAATAATAATGATGAAGCCTTACAAGTGTGGTTGGTTGGGAAGCTAACAAATGAATACCACTGTGGAAGAATCGACCCATTATCCAAACTTAAATTAATTAAGAACCTTCACTGATGCCCGACTTATATTGTCATTCCTCAAACTGACATACTAAATTTTATCATATATTGTCATTCTGCAAACTGACATACTA
>JAWQEG010008652.1:10000-17500 GCA_033782935.1 Petrolisthes cinctipes
TCGAGTTACTCTTCCACACTGAACATGGCGTTAAGAGCATCAACTCCACACTGGGGGCCTTGGCTGCTCATGCTGTCGCTCACCTCAACGAGTCGTCCTCTAAAATGATCGATTTCCTCATAGACAGGTAAACGAGACAACATTATTGACTGGAACCCGTGTGTATAACTGGCTGATTGGTTTACTGATTGGCTGATTGGTTGGTTTACTGATTGGTTTACTGATTGATTGGTTGGTTTACTGATTGATTGGTTGGCTAGTTGGTTGGCTGACTGGCTAGCTGATTGGTTTACTGATTGGTTTACTGATTGGTTGGCTGATTGGTTTACTGATTGATTGGTTGGCTGATTGGTTTACTGATTGGTTACCTGACTGGCTAGCTGATTGGTTTACTGATTGGTTGGTTGGTTGGTTTACTGATTGGTTGATTGGTTGGTTTACTGATTGGTTGGCTAGTTAGTTTACTGATTGGTTTACTGATTGGTTGGCTGATTGGTTACCTGACTGGCTGGCTGATTGGTTGCCTGATTGGTTTACTGACTGGTTTACTGATTGGTTGGCTGATTGGTTTACTGATTGGTTTACTGATTGGTTGGCTGATTGGTTTACTGATTGGTTGGTTGATTGACTAGTTGGTTTACTGATTGGTTTACTGATTGGTTGGCTAGTTGGTTGCCTGACTGGTTGGCTGGTTGATTGACTAGTTGGTTTACTGATTGGTTGGCTAGTTGGTTGCCTGATTGGTTGGCTAGTTGGTTGCCTGATTGGTTTACTGATTGGTTGGCTGATTGGTTTACTGATTGGTTGGCTAGTTGGTTACCTGATTGGCTGGTTGGCTGATTGGTTTACTGATTGGTTGGTTGGCTAGCTGTCTCGAGTGTGTTCTGGCGACTGGACAGATATTGCAAATCTTGAACAATAGTTGCAAAGTGTGGACGAAGTTACCAAGGCGTGGGCAGACAGATTTTGCAGGGCATGGGCGAGGATTGCAAGGCTTGGGCAGACAGATATTGCAAAGCACACACACACAAAAAAAAATCATTGTTCTCTGGCAATGTTTGAAATAAGAAAAAGTTCGCGAAGGATAGAATTTTTTTTTTTTTTTTTTTTTTTTTTTTTTTTTTTTTGAAGGATGGACTGATTTGCCAAGTCCTGCGAGTGTTAAGGACCCAGGTGATGTAGTCAGGTAATTGGAGGTTCATAAATGAGTCCTTTAAACATTGCCACGAAACACCACGCACCAATATTGAAGGAGCTTGTTTCGTGTCATAGGAGGAATCAGAAACCATGCACCAGGTCTCATACACGTTCACAGGGCCCTTAATTAATTGTTTCGTGTCATAGTCAGGAGGAATCAGAAGCCGTGCACCAGGTCTCATACACGTTCACAGGGCCCTTAATTAATTGTTTCGTGTCATAGTCAGGAGGAATCAGAAGCCGTGCACCAGGTCTCATACACGTTCACAGGGCCCTTAATTATTTAAAGGATGTGAAGTAACAGTGATTAACAGCTATACAGAAATGACAAGACCAGAAAACATATCCGGATACATTTTATGGAACAAAAAAACTGGAGTGAACGGAATACACGCGGGTGCATTTTGGTGTGAGGACAAATCGTTGAACCAACCTGAAATGACGTTGGATGGATAGATAGACAAACAGAAACTTGGACCCTAAACAGAAAGGGATGTTCGGGCATTGAATCTTGTGGACAGACAGACAGACAGAAACTTGGACCCTAAACAGAAAGGGATGTACGGGCATTGAATCATGTGGACAGACAGACAGACAGACAGAAACTTGGATCCTAAACAGAAAGTGATGTACGGGCATTGAATCATGTGGACAGACAGACAGACAAACAGAAACTTGGATCCTAAACAGAAAGGGATGTACGGGCATTGAATCATGTGGACAGACAGACAGAGAGATACCTGGACAAACAGAGGATAAACGTGGAAAAAGGTCTCGGCAAAAAGTGTAAACAAACCGAAACTGTGGACAGACCGTGACCAAGACCAGACCACACCGTTGTTTGGAGAGGCCTGACGAAGACCTTAGTAACGACCTGGATGTAGCTTATTCCTCCAAAGTGAACCAATAAGCAGATTGTCTCAGTATTGAACCCTGACCATCATTTTTTTTTTTTTTTTTTTTTTTTTTTTTTTTTTTTTTTTACCCTGACCATCTGTTTAGTGGCATAGCATATGGGGGAATTGGTAGCTTTCAACTAACTAACTAACTGACAACAACTTTATTACTTCTATAACCTTCTTTGACCCCCACTCTCATCCCCTGATCATTCTTGACCCACCATTGTACACTCGTGATACATAATTTCTGACCAGAGTGTGAGGAGCAGAAAGCTTCGAATCGCCTGGTATTGTTCATTTCCCCACCCAGTACACCTATAGAGGCTGATGAGTTCGAATGCAGGGTATGTGTGTGTGTGTGTGTGTGTGTGTGTGTGTGTGTGTGTATGTGTGGTGTGTGTGTGTATGTGTGTGTGTGTGTGTGTGTGTGTATGTGTGGTGTGTGTGGTGTATGTGTGTATGTGTGTGTGTGTGTGTGTGTGTGTGTGTGTGGTGCCTGCCGTTCGTCTCTGGTCAGGAATTACGTATTACGAGTGTACATACCTTTTCCATAACCTACTGACTTCACACACACACACACACACACACACACACACACACACACACACACATACACATAAACACACACACATATATCATTGGTGTCATTATCTTCCATTATACAGTAACTATAAGACATTAAGATGAGACTGTAAAGGATTGATTGAGATGGGCACTTACAAATTATAAAAGGTTAATCTTAATTAATGGTATTGTCATGAATTCAGGGGGCAACACTTTGTGAAATTACACTTTACGAGAGGAAGAGATTGGTAATGCTAAGGTTGGAAATGACTTGTGGGTGGAGGGAACTGAACCCAGACAGACACAAGGACGATGAGACATGTTGACGAACACATAAAACACACACACCTGAAAAGAACCCCTCACAGAGCATAGGGTTAGGATGAGATGTTGTGTACACTCGCAGTCCAAAATATGTATCCAGGTCTTGGTGAAGTTTCGAATCATTTGTCATACTAGTGAACCAATTACAACGCTTATACTGTTTCATATTTGTTTGAGCTCGCTTAATACTGTACTCAATTAGGATATTCGAAGCAGCAAGCCTGGATACATATTTTTGATTGCGAGTGTACAGTGGCACGTCATAATACACCCAATGCTAGATGAGGGGTCCACTTCAGATGTGTGTGTGTGTGTGTGTGTGGTCACCGTCTCCACAACTGTACTATCCACAGCAAAAGTTCCATAGTTCCTTATCTTCGTACACTTACCTTGAATATTCGGTTTAATGGATCCGCTAACTTTGCTGTTGGGAAAATAGACAGACCCCTTTGGATTCCACGAGACTGAGGGTTGTATGATAGAACATTCCTGGTATTGACAATCACATGGTATTGATGTAGTGACTCCTTAAGATACCATTTAAATCATTGAGTACTATGCAGTCATCACCACCATCAATGTTCATGCATATGGCCCTGAATTTCAAGCTTCGTGGTGAAGAAGAACGAGAGACAACCAAACTTTTGCCGTTGATAGTAATGTATTTAGACTGGTACTGTACACACACACACACACACACATACCGCTGCCCTGCTACAGGTGCGTGGTCATTGGCTCACTGGACCCCTGGACTTGATCATTGACTACCGTGCCTCCTCCGCCACCATTGCCAGGGTCAGGACGGGACTACAGGCCGTTCAGTTTGACACACTTACTGCCATTGACAGGTTTGGCGCCGAGATGTCAGACTTTAACATCATCAGGTGAGTTGTGTTGTGGCCTAAATGATGTAAGGAAAGTCATGGGTGTAGACAGGTCCAACTTAATTAATTTGCATAAAACATCATTAGGCGAGTTTTAAGTGGGACCCAAATGATATAGCAATGTCAAATTTAAAGTTAATAATTGGTTAGATGTTGAGACCTAATTATTTAAGGAATATCATGATCAGAGCAAAGTAAAAAAATTAAAAAAAAATTATCTGTTTTTAACCCAAACTGTCGCTGGCAACTGACGGGTTTCACAGTATAGTTTAGAGAGGTTGGGTCCCCTTCAGTTCACCTATAACACATTAATTACCCTTTTAGCATCATTAGGTGAGTTGAGGCCAATATTACAGAAAAGAAAAATCAAGAACTTAAATTAAAAGGAGATTCTGTTGATGGTGAATTGGAAAGTTTGTTATTCCTCTAAACTCCACCAGGAAATGAAAAACCCGAATGATAGTTTAATGGGGACTATTTTAATGAGGGTTCTGTTTCGGGGCATAGTTTGAAGGAAATAGTAGGCCACCCATTTACTCTCAAAAGAATCTCCCGTTAAATGATAATGGTTATGATGGATTACGATTACTGCAAATTCATAGCGTCTTTGGTTGGATCATTGTACAGCCACAATCAAATATCCACCCACACTTTCCTTCCATCGTAGTAGTAAATATCTTGGTAATAAAGAACAACACGTGTATGGTTTTGCAGCACCTCATAATAATAATAATAATAATAATAATAATATCCACTCACACTTTCCTTCCATCGTAGTAGTAAATATCTTGGTAATAAAGAACAACACGTGTATGATTTTGCAGCACATAATAATAATAATAATATCCACCCACACTTTCCTTCCATCGTATAGTAACTATCTTGGTAATAAAGAACAACACATGTATGATTTTGCAGCACCTCATAATAATAATAATAATAATAATATCCACCCACACTTTCCTTCCATCGTAGTAAATATCTTGGTAATAAAGAACAACACATGTATGATTTTGCAGCACCTCATAATAATAATAATTGAGGGGGTTGAGTTGGCATAAGGTGTTGTTGTTGTATGATTATATTTCGATATGATACCGATTTATTTGCACGATGGAAGGAAAGTGTGGGTGGTTATTTGATTGTGGCTTCTGTACCTTTCATTGTGTAACCCATGACTCCTCTTGCTCATACGTGAAGTGATACTGATTAGACACATTGTACAGTCATGGTCAAAATTTGTTCTGCAACCTGGTGAATAAAAGCGAGCTATTTGATTGTTGAAACTTATGAACCAATATTGCAGAGACCCAACAGCTAAAGTTTCGGATCATTTTTCGAAGCTATCTCATTGAAAGGTGTTGTTGCAGGACTGTTGACCATAACTGTACAGCATTATTTAAACAACATAAATAAGAGGAAGAGATTTTGTTGACATCATTTCCTTGCTGCTACTAAAAAAATTAACGTGACCTGACCTGACCTGACCTGACATGACCTAAAGAAGCAGCAGCAATATAATTTGTTTCTTTCTCTCTGTCTCTGTCTCTCTCTCTGTCTCTGTCTCTCTCTCTGTCTCTCTCTCTGTCTCTCTCTCTGTCTCTGTCTCTCTGTCTCTGTCTCTCTCTCTGTCTCTCTCTCTCTCTCTCTCTCTCTCTCTCTCTCTCTCTCTCTCTCTCTCTCTCTCTCTCTCTCTCTCTCTCTCTCTCTCTATCTCTCTATCTCTCTATCTCTCTATCTATTTTATTATAAGGTATTCATAAAAGGTCCTCTTAATTATGATATTTAATGAAGGGAGACTAATTAATTAAAGTTCGAGTGTTACATCCTCACAAATAATTTAACATACTTTTATATTATTTGTATAGTTTCGTCATGTGTCCATCAACTTTTAACAGGCAAAGATAATTATATATTGAGGTGAACGACACACCTAATTTGATGTTAGTTATTGAAGTTTATATTAAAGTTTATATTAAATCTATAAAATTAAATAATAATACTCCATCATAGTGAAGGCAGATAATCTACAGGTACAGTCACGATCAAAAGTCCTCTCTCTGGTGAATGAAAGTGAACCATTTGAGTGAATCTTAATGAACCATTCCCTTTCGATTTTTCAACTGTCCCTCCTTTCCTTCTATTTATTTTCTTAATGCTGGCCATCCCACTTTTCTATCTCTCCATCAACTGTCTTTAAGGGGGGGGGGGGTTAGGGGGGTGCGGGAGTAGGGGGACAGGCTTGGGGGAGTTAGGGGGGTGCGAGAATAGGGGACAGGCTTTCTACCCACCCCAAGCCTGTCTGTCCCCTTATTCCCGCACCCCCCAAACCCCCCCCCCCCCCAACCCTGTCCCCTACTTTCGCACCCCCTTATTTTCCTTGGGGCATGTTGCTGTTCCTTCTCTTTGCCTCCTTTTCCTTCGTGTTATATAGGGTTTTCCAAGCCTAGTATAGTCTTTTATCTTCCTCTTTAGTTCTCTCTCAATTCTTCAACAACTGTCCTTTCTCCTTTCCTTCTATTATTCTCCTTGGTGTGTGTGTACTGTCCCATCTCTCCACCACCTACCTACCTACTCCTTCGTCTTCCAGGTCTACTTACTGTACTCTCCTTTCTTTCTCTTTAGTTCTCCTTCAATTCTTCGATAACTGTCCCTTCTCTTTTCCTTCTATTATTTTCCTTGGTGTGTGTGTGTACTGTCCCATCTCTCCACCACCTACCTACCTACTCCTTCATGCTACAGGGAGGGGATTCCAGTTCTACTTACTGTACTCTCCTTTCTTCCTCTTTAGTTCTCTTTCAATTCTTCAACAACTGTCCCTTCTCCTTACCTTCTATTATTTTCCTTGGTGTGTGTGTACTGTCCCATCTCTCCACCACCACCTACCCACCTACTCCTTCGTCTTCCAGGTCTACTTACTGTACTCTCCTTTCTTCTTCCTCCTCCTCAGTTTTTTTACAGAATCTCATTGCTAGGTGGATGTAACACTCGGAAATGCCTCCCACTGTACCCTCAGACTGACTACCTACCTGACCTGACAGAGTGACATAATGGGAGATTCACTTATTGTTGGTTGAATTGGAAGGTCTCTGTTAGTTCCTCTAAATATACCTTGAAACACATCCTCTATTAGTACTATTGAGGGAAGTCTGTTTTGTGGCATCTCTATATAGGAGGAATCAGTAGTAACCTTCCAATATACCACCAACAAAAGGCTTCTGATTCCTCCTGACTATGCCACGAAACAACAAACTCTTTCCATATAGGTTGTGTGTGTTTCGTGGCAAAATTTGAAGGAATCGTTTACCTCACATGGTTCTGAATTAAGTTGGCTGGATTGGAGGTTGGTTTGTTTTGGCCATCGTTTTCTTTGTGACTGAAAATTGAGAACCGTATGAAAGAACATCCGTGGTTTGGTACCATGGATCTGTATTGTGTTGTGTGTAGGGAGTCATCGTATCGGTACCATGCCATTGTCAACAAACACCACGAACGAACGAATGAATATCCTTGCATACGGGTTTAAGTGCCGTACGTATTCAAGAACATTCGTGGTGCATACGATGATGGTGTGGTACCCGATACATTGGCTTCATAGACAAACAATGGAGCCATCGTACCGGTACCATACC
>JAWQEG010008652.1:22500-33105 GCA_033782935.1 Petrolisthes cinctipes
GAACGAAGCGTGAGGTACACCCGTCTCAGCCACTCAGCCGTCATCCGTATGTTTAAACCAAGTGGTAGGCTTGAACGAAGACTTTTTAGTGTTTACAAGAGGGCCAGATCTAGACGGATACCTGATGTTACGAGGAGGAAAGGCAGGAGGAGGAATAGAAATGGTAGGAATAGAGAGGGGAGGAATGGTGGGGGGAACGGTGGTGGGGGGAATGGTGGGAATAGAGAGGGGAGAAATGGTGGGGGGAATAGAGAGGGGAGAAATGGTGGGAATGGTAATGGGGAGTAGTGGTGGGGATGGTGGGGGGGAGTAGTGGTGGGAATGGTGGGGGGGGAGTAGTGGTGGGAATGGTGGGGGGAGAAGTGGTGGGAATGGTGGGAATAGAGAGGGGAGAAATGGTGGGAATGGTGGTGGGAATGGGGGGAATGGTGGGGAGGAGTAGTGGTGGGAATGGTGGGGGGAGAAATGGTGGGAATGGTGGGGGGGAGTAGTGGTGGGGATGGTGGGAATAGAGAGGGGAGAAATGGTGGTGGGAATGGTGGGGGGGGAGTAGTGGGGGGAATAGAGAGGGGAGAAATGGTGGGAATGGTGGGGAGAAATGGTGGGGGATGGTGGGGGGAGAAATGGTGGGGGGAATGGTAGGAGGGAGTAGTGGTGGGAATGGTGGGGGGAGTAGTGGTGGAAATGGTGGGGGGGCAGTAGTGGAGGGAATGGTAATGGTGGGGGGTAGTAGTGGTGGGAATGGTGGGTGGAGTAATGGTGGGGATGGTGGGGGGAGTA
This sequence comes from Petrolisthes cinctipes, assembly GCA_033782935.1. Lineage (NCBI taxonomy): Eukaryota > Metazoa > Arthropoda > Malacostraca > Decapoda > Porcellanidae > Petrolisthes > Petrolisthes cinctipes. The sequence goes on from JAWQEG010008652.1 coordinate 23,281, forward strand.
GTGGTGGGAATGGTGGGGAGGAGTAGTGGTGGGGATGGTAGGGGGGAGTAGTGGTGGGAATGGTGGGGGGGAGTAGTGGTGGTGGGAACGGGAAGCAAGAAATGGCTGGAAGAGGAGCAGTCAACGCACACATGGATGAAACAAACACACCAACCTCAACTTCCTGGAACGACTGGCTGACACACACACACACACACCCACACACACACACACACACACCCACACACACACACACCCACACACACACCCACACACATACACACACACACCCACACACACACATACACCCACATATACACACACACACATACATACACCCACATATACACACACACACATACACATACACACACACACACACACACACATACACACACACACACACACACACACACCCACACATACACACACACACACACACACACACACACACACACACACACACACACACACACACACACCCACACACATACACATACACACACACACACACACAGTCAGATATATGTATAGTGGATAGTCTTATGATTAATTAAGGGGATTATTATTTTGTTGGTGAACTGGAAGGAAGGTCTCTGATTTCTTTAAACATTGCAAATAAACAATGCCATGAAACAGTCGATCCCCTATTAGTCTGATTTCTGGTATAGTTAGTTAAGGTGGTAATTCGATTTTGGTACATTGGAGTGCCTTGATTCCTCCAAAGTATGCTAGGAAACAGGACCAGAGGGGCAAAAATAATGGTGTTCTGTTGTTGCTTGGAATAGTTTAGAGGATTCAGTTGCTCCAGAATTACCAACACAAAACTTCCCCCTTAATTAAGAGGAACCAATAGAATGCCAGTGTACAGCCACAATCAAATATCCACCCACACTTTCCTTCCATCGTAGTAAATATCTTGGTTATAAAGAACAACACGTGTATGATTTTGCAGCACCTCATAATAATAATAATATCCATCCACACTTTCCCTCCATCGTAGTAAATAATATCATGGTTATAAAGAACAACACATGTATGATTTTGCAGGAAACACAATAATAATAATTGAGGGGGTTGTTGAGTTGACGTAAGGTGTTGTTGTTGTATGATTATATTTTGATATGATACTGATTTATTTGCACGATGGAAGGAAAGTGTCGGTGGATATTTGATTGTGGCTGTACCAACATTAATTAAAGACTCTGTGATCGTGGATGAAAAATAGAGGCTTAATTCTGTCTGATTCCTCCCGACTATACCACGAAACACGTTAATTAACTTCTATATAGGTGTAGGTGTGTGTGTGTGTGTGTTTCGTGGCAATATTTGAAGGACTCATTCATCTCCAATTTTCTGACAACAACATCACAATTACAGGGTCCAGTAATAAGCACCTGTCTGTATTCACCAATTAACCGAGTACCATTTATTTTTCTTTCACGTTTTTAGTGTGTGTGTGTGTGTGTGTGTTGTTTTTTTTTCCGTGTGTGTGTGTTTTTTTTTTTTTTTTCCCTGTATTCTATTTCATTTTATATTATTTTTAATTTTTTACGTTTTTTCATGTTATTGTTTTTATTATTTTTTTGCTTTACTTGTATAGACTTAGTACCCAAGACCATATATATATAATTATGGCCTGTTATATTTGTCAGTATTTATAATGAGTTTATATTTTGTTTAACTAACTATTGTGACAGACATTAATTAAGGGTTAGATTCTGTTGTAGAGGTTAATTATTATAAGGTCTCAGATTCCTTTAAACAATATATATGCCCTGAAACAACAGTCAATCCCCTGTTATAGTATCATTGTAGATGTCTGTTTTGTTTCTGGTATAATTATAATTAGTTAGGGGTGGATCATCATGCAGTAGCCTTCCATTATGAGAATTTCACCTTAATTAAAACTGACAAAATACAATTAATTATTATAGACACAAGTTGTTTTTATCATTATCCTTATATATCTATATGTTGGTGTCACGTCCCTCCTTCCTATCCACAGTTATCAAGTTTTAACAGTGGAGAGGAGATCAGTCACGAAAGAGATTTGAGAAGTTGATTAAAATAAAAATAAAATCACACAGGTTAATTTGGGTTTATTATTATGAATTCCCAGTTGCCGGAACAACACTAATTACATATTGAACAATTATATATTCAATCCTAATATAAACCAAGAGTAAGCAATAATAATAATAAGAAGAAAAAAATGAAATGCTCTTCCTTTTCCAAAACACAGTGAGTGAGTGTACGCATGAAATATATACAATACAAAGTCACAATAAGGAGACAACTTTACCAACACCAGCCGATAAATTATTACAGTACAATCCTTGCTCGTCCAATCCCGCTCCACTCACCACCTCAGCGCTCAGTATATTTCAAAAAGACTATACCATCCTTCCTTTCCCCAAGCCGGGCAGCATATTATCCAAGTCTGGCTGGCTACGTGTCATCACCGCTTACTGCTGGGCCAAAATCGTGGCGGTCCAAAGGAGAATAACGTTTGGGTGATAACGATACAACCAACCATGGGATAATCTTTGAAATAGTTTCATTCTCTTTCCCAGCTTATTTTACCTTATAAAAATCTAACCTAACCTAACCTACCCGAAACTGGACCTAACCTTAACCTAACCAAATCAAGCACTGACATATACCCTTCCAGACTTGGATAATATGCAGCCGGGCAAGGACTCTATAGCAACCCTCCACCCAGAAGGGAAGACACCCTCCAGACAGATTCTGTTATATAAAGCTGTCGGGGTTCCGATGCATGATTTATTTTGATAGTAAAATGAGGTGGGAAAGAGAATGAAACTATTTCAAAGATTATCCCATGGTTGGTTTTATGGATATAAGCCAAGAGTTATTGTCCAGTTTGTCCTTCCAACCACCACCCAGCAGTTAAAGGGTGTTGACAATGTAGCCAGCAGCCTGCACACCACCAAAATGCCACCTCGGGAATCTGCTGGGTATTAGCCCATGTTGCCACCCCAAGCCAGGAGTGACACCTCTCTCTCTGGCCAAGAGTTACATCTTTTCTTCACATGATATCTTTACACCCAGGAGTCATAGAGAGCTGGGGTTGGTCCCATTCAAAAGAGGAAGAGTTGCTGCTTAGAACAAAGCTAAATTTAAGTTTCTAGGCATTGTAGTTTAGACGTAGGGAGTAAGTGAATTAGAGCGATTTCGGAGAAATCACCTGGACCTGGCTGGAGGATGTGTGTGTACGAGAGAGAGAATGTGTGTGTGTGTACGAGAGAGACAGAGAGAGAGAGTGTATGTGTGTGTACGGTAGAGAGAGAGAGAGAGAATGTGTGTGTGTACGAGAGAGACAGAGAGAGAGTGTGTGTGTGTACGAGAAAGAGAGAGAGAGAGTGCATGTGTGTGTGTGTACGAGAGAGACAGAGAGAGAGTGTGTGTGTATGTGTGTGTACGGTAGAGAGAGAGAGAGTGAGTGTGTGTACGAGAGACAGGGAGTGTGTGTGTGTGTGTACGAGAGAGAGAGTGTGTGTGTGCGTACGAGAGAGACAGAGAGAGAGTGTGTGTGTGTGTACGAGAGAGAGAGAGAGAGTGTGTGTGTGTGTACGAGAGAGACAGAGAGAGTGAGTGTGTGTGTGTACGAGAGAGAGAGAGAGAGAGAGTGTGTGTGTGTGTGTGTGTGTGTGTGTACGAGAGAGAGAGAGAGTGTGTGTGTGTGTGTGTGTACGAGAGAGAGATAGTGTGTGTTTGTGTGTACGAGAGAGAGTGTGTGTGTGTGTGTGTGTACGAGAGAGACAGAGAGAGTGAGTGTGTGTGTGTGTACGAGAGAGAGAGAGAGAGAATGTGTGTGTGTGTACGAGAGAGAGAGAGAGTGTGTGTGAGAGAGAGAGAGTGTGTGTGTGTGAGAGAGAGTGAGTGTATATGTGAGAGAGAGAGAATGTATATGTGAGAGAGAGAGAGAGAGTGTGTGTGTGTGTGTGTGTATGTATGTACGAGAGAGAGAGAGAATGTGTGTCTATAATGTATCAATGTCAATTTTTGTCGTCCGATACCCAAGCCTCACTTAAGACGGGCTTAGGGAGTGGGGGACAGACTTGGGGGGAGTTTTGGGGGGTGCGGGAATAGGGGGACAGGCTTGGGGTGGGTAGAAAGCCTGTCCCCTACTCCTGCACCCCCCTAAATCCCCCTCAAGCGTGTTGCCAGAAATGGGGGATTTTGATGGGGAAATTAAATATTGTTCAAGAGTAAATGGGGGAAATTTCGACCAGACGAAATAATATCAAGAAAATGGTAAATGTATGATTATCTCCAACAAGAATAAATAGGGAATTCTTGAGGTTAGGTTAGGTAAGGTCAGGCTAATTTCAAAATGCCCCTTTTAGATATCTTGGAAAATATCTTGGAAATATCTTGGAAATGGGGCATATCCGAAGAAAATGCCAAAGAAGAAAAGTGGATATTTATTGAAAGAATTACCGTTTTGCAGCAGTGTTGCCAGATCCGGCTGGGTCCCAGTATTTTACCCCTGTCATTTATTGTACTTTATCACGATTATTTCCCGGTAGTTTGCCCAGGTTAGGTCCCGGTAGTTAGCCCAGGTTAGGTCCCGGTAGTCTGATGCGGTCTAGGTTAGGTTAGGTTAAGTCAGGTCAGGTCAGGCTAATTTCAAAATGCCCCATTTGAATATGCCCTATCTTGGAAATGGGGCATTTGCGGAGAAAATGCCATAGAAGAAAATAGTCTTAGAATGGTCTAAATAAGTGGGTAATGAAGGTAGAAAAACCGTACCCAATAACGGTAATTCATTCAATATTTACCGAAAATAGTCTTAGAATGTTATAAATTAGTGGGTAAAGAAGGTAAAAACATCGTAATACCAACTGGCAATAGACTAGTAGATATTTATTACCAATTCGGCTGTTGAATGTTGTGTAGCAGACTTGGCAACACTGCAAACCAATAACAACAAAGATGGCGGCTTTAGTTGAACCTCTCACTCTCCGTCAGGGTAAGTATGAATTATTAAGGGGGTGCGGGAGTGGGGGGACAGGCTTTGGGGGGGTTTAGGTGGGGTGCGGTAGTAGGGGTACAGGCTTGGGGGGGTTAGGAGGGTGCGGGAATAGGGGACAGGCTTGGGAGGGGTTAGGTGGGGTGCGGTAGCAGGGGGTCAGGCTTTGGGGGGGTGCGGGAATAGGGCGACAGGCTTGGGGGGGGGGGGGTTTAGGTTCGTACGGTAGTAGGGGGACAGGATTGGGGGGGGTTAGTTGGGTGCGGTAGTAGGGGGACAGGCTTGGGGGGGTTAGGTGGGTGCGGGAGTAGGGGGACAGGCTTGGGGGGGGGTTTTAGGTGGTGGGTGCGGGAGTAGGGGGACAGGCTTGGGGGGGTTAGGTGGGTATGGGAGTAGGGGGACAGGCTTGGGGGGGGGGTTAGGGGGGTGCGGGAATAGGGGGACAGGCTTTCTACCCACCCCAAGCCTGTCCCCTTATTTTAACGTTACTTTTTCCATTTATATGTAATTTTTTTTGTATATTGATTTTGTTGTTGTTTTGTAAAGAGTTAATATAGATAATAGTCAAGTGTTTGTCCATAATCTCTTTTTGACTCGAGGTTTTCAGAATGCAATGTTTTATAAGTTAGTGTATTTTTAACTAATTTATTGTTTACATCCGTCACAAAATTATTAGTGTTTTGGGTGTAAATATTGAAAGAATTACCGTTATTGCGTACTGTTTTTCTACCTTCATAACCCACTAATTTAGACCATTCTAAGACTATTTTCTTCTATGGCATTTCCTCTGCAAATTCCCCATTTCCAAGATAGGGCATATTCAAATGGGGCATTATGAAATTAGCCTGACCTTACCTGACCTTACCTAACCTAACCTAACCTAACCTAACCTAACCTAACCTAACCTAACCTGACCTTACCTAACCTAACCTAACCTAACCTAACCTGACCTAACCTAACCTAACCTAACCTAACCTAACCTGACCTAACCTAACCTAGCCTGACCTAACCTAACCTAACCTAACCTAGACCAAGATTCGAGGCTTTCAGAATGTGATGTTTTAAGGTGTATTTTTAACTAATTTCCGAAAGCACCTCATTTTCACCATATTTGAACTACAGATTCGTCTGAAAAACACTACAACGTATTAAATATAATTAGGTAGACCTCACTTGACCTAACCTAACCTAATCCGGACCTCGGCAAACTACCGGGACCTAACCTTAGCAAAATACAGGACCTGGATGTAAACACTTGGCGACCATCTTTAAATGGAACCGACAGGCGACAGTTCCGGTTCTCAATATGAAAGGAACTGCTGGAACCGGTACCTAATATTAACTGGTAGTAGGAAAATTGGAGGTACCGGTAAATGAGTCCTTTAAATATTGCCATGAAACACCACCTATAGGGAAGGAGTTTGTTTTGTGGCATAGACAGGAGGAATCAGAAGCCTCCAATTCCCATACAACATTGGTTCCCAAACTGGAGGTAATTTAACAATTTTTCGGGGGTAATGAATGGGTAACAGAAAAAGTTAAGAATTCTGAAAATCAAGAATTCATTGCAGTACCTGGCATTAGAATTAACTTAGTCTTAGTATGTAAAGTAAACCTATAATAATTAAGTACTGTAATAGAGTTAAACCGAATGACAATAAACATAAAAAAAATGTATTAAAAAAGAAGAAATATGTACATACCTAATGAGGGAGACCGAAGAGAAGTTGGGGATATTTTGAAAAGTGGTCCAGACTACTGTACTTTGATTTATATACATTCCAACTTTGCCCCACAGATAGCTCTTTCATGGATAGCTACTACTGTGTTTCACCAGACTACATGTGTTGCTATCTGTGAGGTGTGATGGAGTGTGTGTGTTTGGTGGTGATGGAGGGTGTGTGTTTGGTGGTGATGGAGGGTGTGTGTTTGGTGGTGATGGAGGGTGTGTGGGGTGATGGAGGGTGTGTGTTTGGTGGTGATGGAGAGTGTGTGTGTGGTGGTGATGGAGGGTGTGTGTTTGGTGGTGATGGAGGGTGTGTGTTTGGTGGTGATGGAGGGTGTGTGTGTGGTGGTGATGGAGTGTGTGTGGGGTGATGGAGGGTGTGTGTTTGGTGGTGATGGAGAGTGTGTGTGTGGTGGTGATGGAGGGTGTGTGTTTGGTGGTGATGGAGAGTGTGTGTGTGGTGGTGATGGAGGGTGTGTGTGTGGTGGTGATGGAGTGTGTGTGGGGTGATGGAGGGTGTGTGTTTGGTGGTGATGGAGAGTGTGTGTGTGGTGGTGATGTAGCCTATGCACTTATTAAGCTCATTTCTTTTTTCTTTTTTTTTTACAGATGTCAAAAGAGCTGTTGAGTTACTTGATAAACTCCAGAAGAGTAAGTATATAACAGTATTACATAAACACAGCTATATATTATTGTAGTAGTAGTGATGTGGGTAATACTTTAAGGGGGTGCGGGAGTAGGGGACAGGCTCGGGGGGGGGGGGGGGTTTGGGGGGTGCGGGAATAGGGGGACAGGCTTGGGGTGGGTAGAAAGCCTGTCCCCTATTCCCGCACCCCCCTAACATCCCCCCAAGTCTGTCCCCCTACTCCTGCACCCCCCTAACACCCCCCCAAGCCTGTCCCCCTACTCCCGCACCCCCCCAAGCCTGTCCCCCTACTCCCGCACCCCCCAAAACCCCCCAAGCCTGTCCCCTACTCCTGCACCCCCCCAAGCCTGTCCCCCTATTTCCTCACCCCCCAACCCCCCCCTCCAAGCCTGTCCCCCTATTCCCCGCACCCCCTTAAGGGTTTTGGCACCCCTTCGGTCCCTTGTTTCTTTCTATTTCCTTCCTGCTTGCTGTCTCACCTCTGTATCACCTTTTTCTGGTGCTATATGACCTCGCTGTTGCGGCGCCTAACGTCAATCAATCAGTATTATTGTAGTACTGTATTTTGTTTCCCCCAGCAAAAATGCACTGATTCTTTTGTGACTATAATATGATCTTTACATACCTCCAATGTTATAAATTGCAAATAATTATACAGTGTAATTATCTAGTGTTGTACATTTTTGGTGAGAGATTGCTTGATATTAGGCGCCACAACAGCGAGGTCATATAGCGCCAGAAAAAGATGATAGAGAGGTGAGACAGCAAGCAGGAAGGAATAGAAAGAAAAGAGGGACACTCAAAGAACTGAAAGCTAGTGGCTGGGGCCAAAGGGGTGCCAAAACCCTTAAGGGGGTGTGGGAATAGGGGGACAGGCTTGGGGGGGTGCGGCAGTAGGGGGACAGGCTTGGGGGGGTTAGGGGGGTGCAGAAATAGGGGACAGGCTTTCTACCCCCCCCCCCCAAGCCTGTCCCCCTATTCCCGCACCCCCTAAACCCTCCCCCCCAAGCCTGTCCCCTACTCCCGCACCCCCTTAAAGTATTGCCTACATCACTACAGGCAATACCCCCCCTGTGGGGACATTTTTGGTGTAGTGAGTAATTTGTTTTGAAATACACTGCACTGCCCTTGTTTGAAAGACACAGGGTGATCTGATGGGAATATTGTATTTAAATGGATGAAAGGGTTGACCCCCTTAGCCTAAGGGTCGATTCCACAATGGTATTGGTTTGTTAGCTTCCCAACCAACCACACTTGTAAGGCTTCATTATTTTCCAAGAGCTGAGTATCCACATTCACAAAATCTATCCAACAGTTAGATAATGATGATCACTGTATAGTTTACTCACCAAATTCATTAAATAATTCACCCATAAGTCATTTAAACGGCTAACATTCTTTCGTTTGCGTACTTACAAACCACTACCAACCACTGTGGAATTGACCTTATATCAGAAGCTGCCAACAACAGACCTATTGCAGTTTCCTAAATTTTTGTGTTTTTTGTTTTTACAGCTGGTGAGATTCCTTCTTCAAAGTTAGCAGCTCTCCAACGTGTACTTCAATCCGAGTTTCTGAATGCTGTACGTGAGGTTTATGAACATGTGTATGAGACAGTTGACATTTCTGGTTCTCAAGAGATTCGGGCCTCGGCTACAGCTAAGGTATGTGTGTTTCTGTGTGTGTGTTGTACTTAAGGGACCCTGTGTGTGATGTAGTCAGAAAATTGGAGGTAAAGGAGTCCTTCAAATATTGCCACGAAACACACACACACACACACACACCTACATGGAAGGAGCTTGTTTCGTGGCATTGTCAGGAGGAATCAAAAGTCTCTAATTTTCATACATGATCACAGGGTCCTGAACTTTCTCATATTCCTTCAACACAAGCTCTGCTCAACATTGACTGTATATACTGTTCAGCTTACATAAACCCATGCTGAGCATACAAAAATATTTTATAATGACTAACATAATGCCAAAACAAGAACATTTGGAGACCACAAACTCTTGCCAGTGCTGTGCCAATATTTATAGATAGATACAAGTCTAAATGTATTATCAAAGGGTCGATTCCACAGTGATTGGTATTGGTTTGTAAGCATGCGAACGAAAGAATGTTGGCCGTTTAAATGACTTATGGGTGAATTATTTAATGAATTTGGTGAATAAACTATACAGTGATCATCATTATCTAACTGTTTTAATAGATTCTGTGAAAGTGGATTCTCACCTTTTGGAAAATAATGAAGCTTTACAAGTGTGGTTGGGTAGGAAGCTAACAAACCAATACCACTGGAATCTACCCAAAGTGTCCAGTCACAGCCACCATTATTGTACCATCATTCTCAACATTATAAGTATATACAGTACAGTTTACAGTATTTATTTTTAACAGGCAACTGTGGCAGCCTTTGCAGCAAGTGAAGGCCATGCCCATCCCAGGGTGGTGGAGCTGCCCAAGACAGATGAG
>JAWQEG010008653.1:0-17500 GCA_033782935.1 Petrolisthes cinctipes
CCGTCCACTGAAAGCAACAACAACGCGCAACACATCCACTGAAAATAACAACAACAACACCCAACACACTACTCAAAGCAACAACAACAACAACAACAAACACATCCATTCAAAGCAACAACAACAACAACAACAAGCAACTCATCCACTCAAAGCAACAACAACAACACCCAACACACTACTCAAAGCAACAACAACAACAACAACCAAAACACATCCATTGAAAGCAACAACACATCCACTGAAAACAACAACAACAACAACAACAAACACATCCACTCAAAGCAACAACAACAACCACAACAAACACATCCACTCAAAGCAACAACCAACAATAACATCTTACCTACCATACTCCTGCAAATCAATGTGGGCAATACCTTAATTAAGGGTTTTGGCGCCCCTTCGAGCCACAAAACTAATAACACCTTACCTACGAGTCTCCTACAAAATTTGATGTTGGCAATTCTTCAAAGGTTTTAGCACCCTTTCGAATCACTAGTCAATTCCATTTTCTCTGTTCTTCTGCTTGTTTTTACTTTCGTGTTTGCTGTCTCTCCTCCCTGTATTCATCTCCATTTTTTATAGCTTAAGTATGATATAATCGATGAGAACACATGGAGGAGGAGGGATGGGGAAGCGTCAGAAATAAATATGTCATGGAGGAATCAGAAGAAGCCACCGATTCCTCAAAAAAAAAAAAAAAAAAAAAAAAAAAATAATAATAATAATAATAATAATGATAATAATATAGTAAAATATAAAAAAAATGCCAGATCCCCCATCGCTTTAATAAATCAATTAGTCTGCTGTTCCGTGACATAGTTTGGAGGCATCGTTACCCCTCCAATTCGCCGACAGTTGTACAGTCACGAGCACAAATAAGTATACAGCTTTGGTCGAAGTTTTGAACAGTCCAATTCACCAACGAAACTAATTCCAATGGAGATCTTATTGGTGCATAATTATTATATTTACCGTCTCTAGGTATTCGAAGCACACCTAGATAGTTATTAGTGCTCGTGACTGTACTTATTTTTACCCTCCAAAAGAAAGAAAGTTGTCTGTAGTTGACTGATTTCATGACCTTTATATATTAATTATTGTCAGCTGTAATGATCTGTTTTATATAGGATTCACATTCAAGGTTAAAGGTCATGGTCTGGGCAAGGACGATGATGGTACGATGTCTCTAGGTGTCTGTGGAGCCATCGTACGTACAGTCACGAGCATAAGTTTCTTTACCCCCCTGGCGAGAGTTAGGTCGAAGTCGTGGTTGGATATGGACTAGACGAACAAAAATGGACCAGTTCATAATGTTCGAATGATGCTTCATGTCACTAGAGGTGTTCACTTTAATACAACAATTACGTCGTCATGAGATACTGACTCCCAATGTTCGTTTGCCTGGCCCGTCTCCAACCACAACTTCGACCTCATTCTCGCCATGGGGGTAAAGAAACTTATGCTCGTGACTGTACACTCGCAATCCAAAATATGTATCCAGGCTTGCTTCGAATAGCCTGATCGAGTATTAATTAATTAAAGAAGCTCAAGCCGATATAACACAGGATAAGCATCGTATTTGGTTCACTAGTATGTCAAATGATTCGAAACTTCAACAAGACCTGGATACAAATTTTGGATTGCGACTGTACACTACCTGCCATTCTCATCATATATGTAATCCTTTATCATTTTTAACCAGGAGAAAATGTGACGATTCCCTCATCAAATGTCTTGGCTTTTTGGGTACAGAATTATAATACAACCCAAGGCAAACTACTCCAATTAAGGGGGTTAGTATATAGTTTTGGTAAATCTGGAGTAACTGATTTCTCCAAACTATTCCAAGCAACAGGACACCACTATATATATATGTCCATGTGTTCTTGTTTCCTGTAGCTCATCACTTTTCTCCCAAGAGCCCTAATATTAATCTGAGTCATTATACATGCATGTTTTGTGTTAAATATTATCCTGTTGAAACGACTTAATGACCCTGTGATCGTGTATAAAATTGGAGACTTCTAATTCCTCCTGACCATGCAACGAAATAAGCTCCTTCCCTACAGGTGGTGTTTCGTGGCAATATTTGAAGGACTAATATTTCTCCAACTTTTAGACTACATCACAGGGTCCCTTAAGGTGGTAATTCTTTTTTGTTACATTGGAGTCCCTTGATTCCTCCAAAGTATGCCAGGAAACAGGATCTGATGAGCAAAAATAATGGTGTTCTGTTGCTTGGAATAGTTTGGAGGATTCAGTTGCTCCAGAATTACCAATACAAAACTTCCCCCTTAAGTTTGTATTTCAATTTCTGGGGCGCTATTTACCATGCATATATTATTTTGTTTTGGTGGGACAGAACATCATCAATCCATCACCATGTTTTTCTCCAACAAGGCATCATCATCAATCAGTCACTCGCGGGACTTTCACAGTACGAATACAGTCAATAAAAACTATATATACATCGGTACTGCATCACGGGTGGTAACAACATTATATAGCGGGTTACTACGTTACTACTGAAATACCTCGAGGGATTCACTGACCCTGCTCATATTAAAATAGCAATGCAGTCATTCATTCATTCAGTCAGTCAGTCAGTATTTGTCCAGAGGGAGGGGGAGGAGGGATTGGATTAGCGTAGGAGCCTGACTCACTCCATAAAAACTAACGTGAACCACAAGAACTCACATGATAAAACGAGTACCAATGAGTGATTTGGGGTCGCCTTAGGGGAGATGAATCCAAGCCTGTTTTTGCCAGGTAACCCGCCCTGTTAGATTCTGGCAGGGCAAAGATTCCCTGCAATGAGATGAGGATGCCCTTGATGTATGTGAGAGAGAGAGAGAGAGAGAGAGAGAGAGAGAGAGAGAGAGAGAGAGAGAGAGAGAGAGAGAGAGACTACAGCGAATTACCTGAAAACCTTGACATCTGTAATATCTGGGCGACATTAGATCATTTTTTGGTCTTGGTTGCACTCTAACATTAAAAACGAGTTCGATGCATAGAGGTTATAACATTAACCTTGTAATAATCAAGGAGACCAATATTCAGGTGAGACAAACGAATCTGGAGAGTAATTGACACACGAATATAAGTCTTCATACAGAGGTCTTCTTTTATAATGAATACCAAGTTTGTTTGGAAATAGTTATGATGGGACTTATAGTAATCCTAAAGTAGTATCTGGCTGACTGACTGACTGACTGACTGACTGACTAACTGACTGACTGACTGATTGACTAAGTGTAAATCTAATCTACCACAAGCAGTGCTACCGGACAACGAGATGCTTTTAGATTTTAGTTCAATTTTTGTACAGAGCTGCTGACTAACTTTTATTTAGGGTTATCAAAGTAGTCCTTCCTCGAGCTGTTTTTCCTCCACTATGCCTAATGTTAGATTGATGTGGCAATAGAACTTATAGTCATTCAGTTTCACAAATTGCGATGGATACACAAAAAACTGTTAAGCATTGTTTTGAATGAAGTTTTCGTTAGATATTGAAATACTTTAGGAAATGTAGAATGAAATTATATGGAGATTTCATTGCATGTATCGCTTTTATTACAATAAATATATTATGGCCGCATTGGCAATAAATAAATAAATAATCACATTATCCTTGTGAAAACAGTGTAATGACACTGGCCACGTCGTTGAGTGAAAATGTTTACTTGGATTCGTTGGTGTTACTAAGAGTTGAAGTAACGGTTTTCATGGGAGGCGGACTCGAAGGAGTTGGACTCGTAGGAGACGGAGTCATAGCGAGCCTCACCGTCGTACTTGACGTCAGCAATGTAACCATCGTCACCGTCAACGAGGTAGGTGACCTTCTGGAGGCGACCGTCGGGAAGCTGTACATAGTATGACCCCTGGGTGTTTTCACCGTCACGGGCTTCCTGCTGGCCGAAGTCGTTTCCTGAAGAGTCGTCCTTCACGGCCCACTGGAAGTCGTACTTGGCCTCATCAGATTCGTAAGACCTGGACTCGTAGGACCTGGACTCAGATGACTGTGGAGGTAAAATGTCATTGAAACAAAATGTGTTGTCTAAATGTAAACATGTTTATATTGTACACTTATTGAATGTTTATAAACAAAACAAAATAACAGAAAAGTGAATACTTACTGGGACTCCATAACCACGGAACTCAATACTGCGGCTGTCAGCAGCGGCCAGGGCAGCCACGCCCAGCAGGATTACGATCTGAAGAAGGACAGGGACACTTAGTGATTAACTTATATCTGAGGAAGGACAGGGACACTTAGTGATTAACTTATATCTGGGGAAGGACAGGGACACTTAGTGATTAACTTATATCTGAGGAAGGACAGGGACACTTAGTGATAAACTTATATCTGAAGAAGGACAGGGACACTTAGTGATTAACTTATATCTGAGGAAGGACAGGGACACTTAGTGACAAACTTATATCTGAGGAAGGACAGGGACACTTAGTGACAAACTTATATCTGGAGAAGGACAGGGACACTTAGTGACAAACTTATATCTGGGGAAGGACAGGGACACTTAGTGACAAACTTATATCTGGGGAAGGACAGGGACACTTAGTGATAAACATATCTGGGGAAGGACAGGGACACTTAGTGATTAACAAATGTACAGGACAATGAGGTGCATAACATTTTTGTTTACAAATAATTTGTCAATTTTTATCTCGAACACGATATGTTAATTAATGAATAGGATATTACCCACTAACAACACTGATATATTTCCACTAACAACACTGATATATTCCCACTGATATATTCCCACTGATATATTCCCACTAACAACACTGATAAATTCCCACTAACTGATATACTCCACTGATAAATTCCCACTAACTGATATATTCCCACTGATATATTCCCACTGACAACACTGAATATATTTTCCACTAACAACACTGAGGCAAACAATCACAAAGAACTCAAACTAAAGACGAAGGTGGTTTGTGATGCCTACGACACCTTGCTTACCATAGAGTTCATTGTTGTGTGTAGTGAGGTAAAGCCTTAACTGACCACTTCACCTCAGCCAGTCTGTTATATACCCTCAACCCGTCCTCTCCTCCTCATCCCTCCTCCTCCTCCTCCCTCCTCCTTCATTATCCTCCCCAAATTTTCCTACCTCCCCCCCTTCCCCCCTCCCTGCTTCTGATCATCCTCCCTCACCTCAGCACTCCAAATAATGTATATATTTTTAACACGTGTATCTTGCATCAGGAGCAAAGAAGCGAAAGTGGCACACATTATTTAATTCTAAAGGAGGATTGTCACAGATTTTAATATTAAAGAGGTAATATGCACTTTTGGTACATTGGAGCGCCTTCATATCTCCAAGAGTATGCCAGGAAACAGGACCACATGAACAAAGATAATAGTGTCTCGTTGCCTGGAATAATTTGGATCAATCACTTGCTCCAGATTTACCAATACTGTAGCAAAATCAGGGAGCAGGTTGAATGTACTAGATACTTGACAATAGACAAGGAGAGAAATCGTTCAAGGTCGTCATGTGAGTGACCTGTTCAACTTAACCTAACTGTGCTACATTACACACACACACACACACACACACACACACACACACACACACACACACACACACACCTTATTACATGTACTTATTGCCTTAATGCATGCCTACTGCACTACCTAATAATTTATAGCTTCGATTCTCTATTATTATCAGGCATTATTAGTTGTATTTTCAACTTGTTATGCGGTTGAATAATATACAATTATACACCGTATGTTGTGACTGTTATTAGAACCACTTAGCCTTCAAGACAACTAACAACCCCTGTGATTATATGTATATATACTGAATATAAAAGAAATGTGCGTGCAATCCATGACAGTCCACTCCAAGAACAGAACCTCTGCAGTAAATGATGAAGTTGTGGTTAAAAGCTTCGATACATAATTATATAGATAAAATAAAGTTGACAATATATTTCTACTCATTTTTTTTTTTTTTTTTTTTTCATGCATGCCTATAACTGTTTTGCTTTGGTGAGGGAAAATCCACTTGTAATCCTTTATTTAGAAACTGTTGTTACACTTAGTCAACGGAATCCAATCCAGCTCACTAGTAGAGGGAAGCTGTCATGATGTTTACCTTCACCACCACGTGTATCAAAATATTCATCCTCAACTGTACAGCTGCATTTTTATATTTCAACTAACATACATGAAGCTATTTTACTTTGTGAAGGAAGAGAGATATGTAAATCAAACTCCAAACAACTGATGACATTTTATACAGTTCAAATAATATAGTAACTCTAAACGACTTATTTTTAAACAGAAAAACCCTGCATGTCTTTCAAGAATAATAAATAGATAGAACTCAGTAAAGGAAAGAGAGGAGAATAGAAGCCAACATTATAGTGAATATACTAAGAGGTCAATAGGTAAGGTGTGTCAAGTTAACATTCCCAGATAAACGACTTGAATACCTAAGTGAAGGTACAAAGAGTCACGTGGGTAAATCACAGTAACACAATCACAGTAACACAATCACACAGTAACACAATCACAGTAACATAATCAAAGTAACACAATCACAGTAACATAATCAAAGTAACAATCACACAGTAACACAATCACAGTAACACAATCACACAGTAACACAATCACAGTAACACAATCACACAGTAACATAATCACAGTAACATAATTATCGTTGGGCCACAAACACGATTACTTCAAAAACTTTGCTGTGGTTAACGAAAGAATATTATTTGTAGCTCCCAACGTGAAGACCATAGAAGACCCACTCAAGGAATTACAAGCAACTTAAGGGGGTGCGGGAATAGGGGGACAGGCTTGGGGGGGAGTTTAGAGGGGTGCGGGGGTTTTTGGGTGAGTCTGGGGGGTGCGGAAGTAGGGGGACAGGTTTGGGGGGGGAGGGGTTAGGGGGTTGCGGGAATATGGGACAGGCTTTCTACCCACCCCAAGCCTGTCCCCCTATTTCCACACACCCCAAGCCTGTCCCCTACTCCCGCACCCCCTTAAGGACCCTGTGATCGTGTTTGAGAATTGGATTTTCCTGATTCCTCCTGTCTATGCCACGAAACACGCTCCTTCCCTATAGGTGATATTTTGTGGTAATATATGAAGGACTCATTTATCTCCAATTTTCTAACTACATCACAGGGTTCCTTAAGGGAGTTGTATACGTCTGGTACATACATTAGAGTGCCTTGATTCCTCCAAAGTATGCCAGGAAACAGGAACAGATAAACAAACTATTGGTGGTCTGTTGCTTGGAATTGTTTTATGGAATCAGTTGCTCCAAATTTACCAACACTGTACTATCCCCCTTAATTAAGTAGTACAAAAAAATTATTAGCATTTATTATACTCGCTGATAAGAAAATGTGACTTCTAGCCATTTTACCTATAATTAGTATAAATAATTGTAATAGTGTTCTTGAACTTCTATAAGTGAGTAGAACTGTGTCAAATTAGTCAATGAAAAAACTCGCTTCTCTTGGACAAATAATAATAGTTTTTAGTCTATGTTAATAAACGACAACATGATTACACACTGAACACAATACAAGAGAACGACAGCTGGATAACGAATAATTATACCATTAGCACTCATTACCATATTGATTAATTAATGTTGATTAATTAGCCACTACATGTTACAGTCAGACAAATAATACTCACTGCAATATCTAATTAACCCTGACTGACATATGTCCATCAGTCTGTCCTGAACTCAGTGTGTTTCAAGTTACCTCGTATTGCAAATTGATATGAACATAAAATGACTAAAGCACTCGTAGGAACTCAAGAGAGGCTCATGCTGGGATCACACATCTGCGCTCCAGCCTCTACGACAATCTGCGATGCCGAAATTGTTAAAGTCGCCACCCAAAAATCGCGATTCCCAACGACTAGACAGATATCGTGAATCATGACGACATCTGCTCGGCCTTCACTCACTTTAAGTTGCAGTTGCTTGTGATCATCGCAGACGAAGCGAGGAAAACTCTAGGAGTGATCGTTTGCGTATCGCAGCTTACTGCACCTTTCACAGACTTCATGTAGTCCATGAGCCAGGACCCCAAATTTCGGCCACCGGTACCATCTGGAGGGAATAATTCTCATGGTGATTTTTGGCAAGATATACATACACCCCTAGTGTAAAAAAAAGTATGAAAGCATTGCAGCAGCGGTAACTTTCTATGTGTTATAACTTGATTTATACCCCTATGTCAAAATTATCACTGTAGTGTTATAAAATGCATGATAGCACACATAAAGCTACCACTTGTACAATGCTATCATAATTTTTCTAACTCAAGAGATATTTTCCTTGCCAAAAATCACTATGAGCATTATTTCCCTCAGATGGTACCGATCAACCCTACTGGTTCACCGACTAATGCGGGGAGTCATCGTGAGGACCTCCTGAACACCAGCGACGTTTTGCGATGGCTGCTCCACTGCCGATCAACTGCTCTTTGCTTGCAGCTCAATTTCCCAATTATGTCCAAAAATTATTGCAGTTCTAATGTGACAGCTATAGAGTATATTGAGGAGTGGGTCCACCTACCTGTACACTTACCAATCTCCTCCTCCAGAAGCAGAATATATTATAATCCATATAGGCTATACATATAATGCGTATAGTGGATGACATTATATAACAGGTATTATTAATATTATTATTATTATTATTATTATTATTATTATTATTATTACAAGATGGTACTACATTACATAACAAACAAAACACCGAAATTGAAAATACAACAAACCAACAGAGGATATTGGTACTTGCTGTATTTCAAATTAGCAACACATTACGTTCTTTAATTTTTAAAACACAAACAAAACTTCTTCAGGAGCTTGCCAGAAATGTCCTTCTGTTCCTTCTTCATGGTGGTGCTGGTGGAGGTTGGTTGGTGGTCGCTGGGAGGTCATTATGCTGTCTCTTCCGAGTGGAGACTTTGCTGAGACTCATGGAGTTGGTCATTAAAGTAGTCAGTCTTGTTACATCAACACATCTTCTTCCATTCCACAAGGTTGCTATCCTTGCCCTTACAGCCGGGTACCTACTTACTGCTGGGTGAACATAAATATAGGGGGCTTGGAAAATTGTCCAACATTTCCACTGACTCGGGAATCGAACCCAAGATTTCTCGCTTGCGAGACGAGCTTGATAACCATTACACCATCAGCATCCCTCTCTCTGAGATGCATCGAGCGGGCAACATCGTATGGTCAGGGAACCGAACGACTGCGCAATGCTTTGACGCAGGCGGTCGTAGCCACATTGCAGCAAGCGGCAATGGTGACTCGCTCACACTTCATTCACGCTGCATCTAGTCGAGCAATCCGACAATCGCAGAGGTGGTCTGCGAAAGTTTTGAAAAGTAATATGATCGCAGCCACTTCCCAAGTCGCACTAAATTAATGCGACCGTCTGCGACTTTTTTCGAGTATTTTCGATGCCACTGGGATTAAAGTATAGGAACGTCGTTGTAAATTACAATTACACAAATTTTGGCAAAGTCCCATCATAGCAGATAGTTGCAGAGGCTGAATCGCCGATGTGTGATCCCAGCATTATGCAAGTGAAATTCTAAACCGAAGGAGGGAATCTTCATCTGATTCCAACTCTATCCTTTCTTCGTGCTGGCTGTCCCTCATTTCTATTGTCCTTCCCTCGTTCTACAGTGCATGATTCCAGGCCTAAGTTGGTTTTAACTCATCTCAGATATACTTTGAGAAGATTACAATCCCGGCCCGACCCAGGATGACATACAGCTCAAAGGTGCCTGGAAATCGCCCTGCCTAAAAGTGCCTGGAAATTACCCTCCCCAAAAGTGCCTGGAAATCGCCCTGCCTAAAAGTGCCTGGAATTTGCCCTGGCTAAAAGTGCCTGGAAATTACCGTTCCCAAAAAGTACCTGGAAATTGCCCTGGAAATCACTATACAATTTTATATACCTTGGCCTCTGATGTAGATTCCTGGAAGCTTGAGAGGACTACAGTGTGTTAAATGTCTTGGTCGGTGTACTGGAGGATACTAAATCCCTCCAAATATCTCATGAAACAGACCCCCTCAGTTTAGATCCTGGTTTGTGCCATAGTCTGGAGGAATCAAGAGTCTCATATTCGTCGACAAAGTCATGGCCTCCTCTGTTCCCTTTCCTTATCTAATTTCTTTTATTTATTTATTTTATTTGTTTTAATACTTCTTTTTTTTAGTAGAGTCTTCCTGTCTGGGACTTTATTGCTTAGAGAAAAGTTATTGATCGCAGGCAAAGGGTATAAAGAAAAGCTTGATAGATAGAACACATTCATTCCAATAAATTACATCTCACACTTGACAATAAATTAATCGATGACTTATTGGCACAGAACTGCTGTAAGTCACGTTAAAATTTGTAAAGTAACATTTTCATATGTCCAGGAGTTTGGCCCATTCCTTGTCAATCTTTTGTTGAACTCTTTACTTGGATTCGTTGGAGTAAGAGTCGAAGTAACGGTTTTCACGGGAGGCGGACTCGAAGGAGTGGGACTCGTAGGAGACGGAGTCATAGCGAGCCTCACCGTCGTACTTGACGTCAGCAATGTAACCATCGTCACCGTCCACGAGGTAGGTGACCTTCTGGAGGCGACCGTCGGGAAGCTGTACATAGTATGACCCCTGGGTGTTTTCACCGTCACGGGCTTCCTGCTGGCCGAAGTCGTTTCCTGAAGAGTCGTCCTTCACGGCCCACTGGAAGTCGTACTTGGCCTCATCAGATTCGTAAGACCTGGACTCGTAGGACCTGGACTCAGATGACTGTGGAGGTAAAATGTCATTGAAACAAAATGTGTTGTCTAAATGTAAACATGTTTATATTGTACACTTATTGAATGTTTATAAACAAAACAAAATAACAGAAAAGTGAATACTTACTGGGACTCCATAACCACGGAACTCAATACTGCGGCTGTCAGCAGCGGCCAGGGCAGCCACGCCCAGCAGGATTACGATCTGAAGAAGGACAGGGACACTTAGTGATTAACTTATATCTGAGGAAGGACAGGGACACTTATCTGGGGAAGGACAGGGACACTTAGTGATAAACTTATATCTGGGGAAGGACAGGGACACTTAGTGATAAACTTATATCTGAGGAAGGACAGGGACACTTAGTGATTAACTTATATCTGGGGAAGGACAAGGACACTTAGTGATAAACTTATATCTGGGGAAGGACAGGGACACTTAGTGATAAACATATCTGGGGAAGGACAGGGACACTTAGTGACAAACAAATGTACAGGACACTGAGGTGCTTAACATTTTTGTTTACAAATAATTTGTCAATTTTTATCTCGAACACGATATGTTAATTAATGAATAGGATATTACCCACTAACAACACTGATATATTCCCACTGATATATTCCCACTGATATATTCCCACTAACAACACTGATAAATTCCCACTAACTGATATACTCCACTGATAAATTCCCACTAACTGATATATTCCCACTGATATATTCCCACTGACAACACTGAATATATTTCCCACTAACAACACTGAGGCAAACAATCACAATGAACTCAAACTAAAGACGAAGGTGGTTTGTGATGCCTACGACACCTTGCTTACCATAGAGTTCATTGTTGTGTGTAGTGAGGTAAAGCCTTAACTGACCACTTCACCTCAGCCAGTCTGTTATATACCCTCAATCCGTCCTCTCCTCCTCATCCCTCCTCCTCATCCCTCCTCATCCCTCCTCCTCCTCCCTCCTCCTCCCACCGTCGTCATCACTCCTGATCCTACTTCCACCCTGTACCTTGGATTACATACAGTATAAATATAGATATTTTTTGTATCGTGTAGTGAGACAAGTCGAGAGAAACTAGCACACCAAATGATTTCACTATAGAGACAATAGAAAGTGTAACGTAAGGCGTCTGTGTGATCTTGTGGAATCCATTCATAAAGGTAAGTAGGTAGTGTGCAATATACTCGACCCTTGGCACCACCAGAGACTAGTTGGTTTGTCAAGGGCGGGTGTGTTGTTATGAAACTGGATCACCTCTCGTCGTGGTGTGATGGGTTGGTTACACTGCATGGCTGGATGTCCTGTATGAGTTTGTCCCTTTGTTATAGCATACGGGAGGTGTTGTGGCTTAGGGGTCGCAGTTCTTTCATTTTATCTACTCGTACTGCTTGAATCATGTAGGTATGTATATTTTAATCCAATTGACGGATAGATTGATATATAGATTGAAAGATAGAACGAGTAATAGATAGATAGATAGATAGAAATACAGATAGATTGCAACACACACACACACACACACACACACACACACACACACACACACACACACACACACACACACACACACACACACACACACAAGGAGTTGTTGGCTGCAATATTGTTTTCGTTAAAGTGAATTATATGCCAGGTGAGATAAATAGTATAATTATTATGTTTGAAATATAAGCAAAGGTCATGAAAATGTTAGTGTTATATGTTTACTATTTAATTAAGAAGTTGTGGGGTCATTTTTATTGGTTTGTTTCCAGCCAATTTTCAGGACACCCTTAGGAGTGTAAATACGGTGTTGGTTTAGTGGTATTGTTCTCTCATTACGCCTCGTTGGTCAGAATTCGAGGTTCGACATTGCACCGACACGGAAAATGGAGAGAGGATTATCGCCCTACCGTGACCTGAAGACTGATGGATGACCTTTATGGCCTTCTGTTGATCGAGTTGGACTTTAGTTCTT
This sequence comes from Petrolisthes cinctipes, assembly GCA_033782935.1. Classification (NCBI taxonomy): domain Eukaryota; kingdom Metazoa; phylum Arthropoda; class Malacostraca; order Decapoda; family Porcellanidae; genus Petrolisthes; species Petrolisthes cinctipes. Next base: position 12,797 of record JAWQEG010008653.1, read on the forward strand.
GCTTGGAAAATATTGTCGAAATCCTTCCTACTATCCGTACTCTCCTTATATTTTCTTGGTGCTTGCTGTCCCTCCTCCCTCGTTCGCACTTTTCTTCTCTTTTCTTCGTGCTTACTTTTCCTCCTCTCTATCTCATCTCCCTCGTTTGTTCTCTCTTTCTCTTTCCTTCGTGCTTACTTTTCCTCCTCTCTATCTCTTTCTCTCTCGTTTGTTCTCTCTTTCTCTTTCCTTCGTGTTTGCTGTACTTTCTCTACTTATTTCTCCCTCGTTCTTACTCTCTTTCTCTTTCCTTCGTGTTTGCTATCCCTCCTTTCTATCTGTTTCTCCCTCATTTGTTCTCTCTTTCTCTTTCCTTCGTGTTTGCTGTACTTTCATTCTATCTCCTTCTCCCCCTTCTCTCTATCTCCTTCTCCCTCGTTTGTTCTCTCATTCCCTTTCCTTCGTTTTTGCTGTACTTTCTCTCTATCTTCTTCTCGCCTTCTCTCTGTCTCCTTCTCCCTCGTTTGTTCTCTCATTCCCTTTCCTTCGTGTTTGCTGTCCCTCCATTCTGTCTCCTTCTCCCCCTTCTCTCTGTCTCATTCTCCCTCTTGGTACAGGGTCTCTTTCTTTCCTCTTCTTCAGTTCAGTTCAAATATCATCCTATAATTTCAATTCCAATTCGAGTGTCACAAAACCTTGGCTGCCTAATACTACACTCGATTTTCTATTTATGTATATATATTTTTTTTTTCTAGGCATAGGAGAGTTGATTTCAGTTGACAAGTGGTAAATGTGGCACCTTGATAGTATTGTTTGTATTGTAAAGTGTGAGTGCAAAGCTGCGTTGGTCACACCTGTAATTAATTAAGGTGATAGTAGCCGACAGTGTTAGTAAATCTGGAGCAACCGATTCCTCCAAAATATTCCGAACGACAGACCGACCACCATTAGAGTGATTTAATTCCTCCAAAGTTTGCCAGGAAACAGGACCACATTTACAGCAATAATGGCGTCCTGATGCTTGGAGTAGTTTGGAGGAATCAGTTGCTCCAAATTTATCAACACTGTGCTATCCCAGTAAGGTTCCATCTAGGACACACTTGTTATATAATTTCAAAGGTTGTGTTCTACTTAGGAAATAGACGTCTAGATGATAAAAGAATACTTACCTCTTGTATAAAGGTTAGGTATTGAAATCACCCTTACATTGAAATTGAAATTAGGAGGACGGTAGGATTGGTACACTTAAGGACCTTGTGATCATTAATGAAACCTTGTGGCTTCTGATTCCTCCTGACTATGCCACGAAACAAGCTTCTTCAGTATAGATGGTGTTTCGTGGCAATGTTTGAAGGACTCGCTAACCTCCAATTTTCCAACTTCATCACAGGGTGCCTTAATTAGTCCAGACACTGATGGAAGATCGTTTCTCACCTTCTATATAAGTAATGACACACACTTGGATTGTCAGGAGGTGCTGATGGTGTAATGGTTATCATGCTCGTCTAGCAAGCGAGAGATCCCAGGTTCGATTCCAGAGTCGGTGGAATTGTTGGACAATTTTCCCAGCCCCCTATGTCCCCGTTTACCTTGCAGTAAGTAGGTACCCGGCTGTAAGAGCAAGGATAGCAACATTGCAGGCTGGGGGAAGATGTGTTGATATGACAACACTGACTGCATTAATGACCTACATAAGAGTCGATAGACATTAATTAAACTCAAAATCTTCTCTTTGGGAGTGTCAGTAACCGTCTGGCTGACAAGGCGTACAGGTGTCAATATGACCTTCTTTACTAACTCCCTCACACTCAATGCCAGACTCAGTGTCAACTCTGTCAACACTTAATTCAATTGTGTGGAGCAAAACTAAAATGAAAAGTAACATTCTTGCTTCGTTTGGTCAGAGAGTGAATATACAGTAGTTCCCGACCGACACTATAATTAATTCCCTTCACACCAATGACGGCCGCACCTCGTCAGATCATATACGGTAAATCATGAATAAAATTTCTCAGAACTACCAACCCTTCATATAAATAAGGGGGGGGGGGGTTCAATATTTTTTTTTTTTTTTTTTTTTTCTGGCTGACTGTACCATATGACTTTCAATGTGACAGTCCAATATTGTTCTTCAATGTTTTATGTGTACTTATATTTACATCTGCATTATAGCATATTTGTGAGTTAATACATTTTGTCATTATTATATTATTTTGTTTTGCTTTTACTATAATAAGACTACACGGATATATATCACTAACCAATAGTAAATATAATCCTTCGCTATATAGTACATTGGGATATAAAGAGATGAAGTGAAAGAATTATATTATCAGCAAATATTTTTCGATTTCTTGTTGTTTCCTGTTATTCCATTGACGTTAATGTTATGAGTACAGGCAACGCGTGTGACTTGTACTGTAATTCATCACCATATCAGTGAATATAAGGATACTGCAGCATCTATAACATAATTTACATCTTTTATATCGTCTGTGTATATTTTGTGATTACTATGAAAGCTGCAAAACTTTAGGATATTATTTCTTCTCAGTAATTTCTAGGGTTTCATACAGGCATCACCCATAACAAGTGTCGTCACAACATTTACCTGATGGTCCTTTCAGAACTCCAAGTAGAGTTGAGTAGATAGACAGTTTCTTCGTGATTAATAAAGATAATGGGTGTCTAGAGAAAATGGTAAAGAGAAAGTCTTGAATACTGTGATCATGTTTATTACAATAAGTTAAACTCTCAGGGAGCAAAATAAATATATCAAAATTATAACTTTTTGAACAGCGTTGAGCGTTGACTCTGTCTGCTGTTGTGGAGGGATACTCGTATTTCCGTAGGTCATGATATGTAGTCGTTATGTTTCCAAGTTCCGTTGAAGTTGTTTACTTGGACTCGTTGGAGTAGGAGTCGAAGTAACGGTTTTCACGGGAAGCGGACTCGTAGGAGACGGAGTCATAGCGAGCCTCACCGTCGTACTTGACGTCAGCAATGTAACCATCGTCACCGTCCACGAGGTAGGTGACCTTCTGGAGGCGACCGTCGGGAAGCTGTACATAGTATGACCCCTGGGTGTGTTCACCTTCACGGGCTTCCTGCTGGCCGAAGTCGTTTCCTGAAGAGTCGTCCTTCACGGCCCACTGGAAGTCGTACTTGGCCTCATCAGATTCGTAGGACTCGAAGGACCTGGACTCGTAGGACCTGGACTCAGATGACTGTGGAGGTAAAATGTCATTGAAACAAAATGTATTGTCTAAATGTAAACATGTTTATATTGTACACTTATTGAATGTTTATAAACAAAACAAAATAACAGAAAAGTGAATACTTACTGGGACTCCATAACCACGGAACTCAATACTGCGGCTGTCCGCAGCGGCCAGGGCAGCCACGCCCAGCAGGATTACGATCTGAGGAAGGACAGGGACACTTAGTGATTAACTTATATCTGAGGAAGGACAGGGACACTTAGTGATAAACTTATATCTGAAGAAGGACAGGGACACTTAGTGATAAACTTATATCTGAGGAAGGACAGGGACACTTAGTGACTAACTTATATCTGAGGAAGGACAGGGACACTTATCTGGGGAAGGACAGGGACACTTAGTGATAAACTTATATCTGGGGAAGGACAGGGACACTTATCTGGGGAAGGACAGGGACACTTAGTGATTAACTTATATCTGAGGAAGGACAGGGACACTTATCTGGGGAAGGACAGGGACACTTAGTGACAAACTTATATCTGAGGAAGGACAGGGACACTTAGTGACAAATTTATATCTGGGGAAGGACAGTGACACTTAGTGATAAACTTATATCTGGGAAAGGACAGGGACACTTAGTGATAAACTTATATCTGAGGATGGACAGGGGCACTTAGTGATATATATACTCATATCTATAGGGAAGGAGAAGGACTCTTACTGGTTAACTTATATCTAGGGAAGGACAGGGACACTTAGTAATACGTTCATATTGATTTTAGAGATTCATAGCATTCTTCCTGACTGGTAGATGTCTTAGAAATGGTCGAAACAGTTTAAAAGGTTCATTCCAGTTGACCACACACGTGTCACTAAGTCTAATAACCAAAGTGTGCTTAAGCTGAGGACGAGAGGGTGTGTGATCCCCCATTCCTTGCTTACCATGGAGTTCATTGTTGTGTGTTGTCAGGTAAAGCCTTAACTGACCACTACACCTCTACCGGTCTGTTATATACCCTCCCTGGATCCATTCCTACGTCATCCACTCTCCTTGCTTCTCATCATCCTACTTCGCAACCATAGTAGCGATAGGCTATTTGTGTAACTTTCATAATACTAGTCGAGGTCGCGGTCCCTCCCCTCTTCCAAACTAACCCCTAGTTTATTGTGCAAATTATTAACACCATGTAGACTACAACTACAACCCCACCCCACAACACAATAACACTGATTCTGTCACCATGCACACTACAACTACAACCCCATCCCATTCCACAACAACACTGATTCTGTCACCATGCACACTACAACTACAACCCCACCCCATTCCACAACAACACTGATTCTGTCACTATGCAAACTACACCTACATCCCCACCCCACTAAACACCAACATTCATATTTATTTACACCATTCAGACTACAATCCCACACCAGATCAATACTCATTCTCACAGGATAATTGTTAACTCCTGACTCACCACAGACAAGCCCTTCAACATAG
>JAWQEG010008653.1:22500-30285 GCA_033782935.1 Petrolisthes cinctipes
ATCAAGGCTTCGTAACAACTAGAAAACTTTGTACATTATAATCCTAACACCTAATTTCTCTCGTAATGTTATTTGGCTAATAGTTAAATCAGTCAGCAGAACAATGCCTACAGTATGTGCAGAATAAATACCACTTTTAACCGATGCTCTGTTTACGAATTCCTGAGGCCGACTGTGCATATAGTCGCCTCAGTCAGGTGGAATAGTTCAATGAGAATATGTTAGGATTATGAGGGACGAGCCTAAGAATATCTTGTCAATGATTTCCTTCTCACAACAAGAAAAATGATGAAGGTAGTGACTATATATATATGTATTGTAACACTATAAACTTTGTAACTTGTAAAGGAATTAATACACTCTTCCACGTTCATTATTACGACGATAAACCAACAAATTTAAATGCCTATATTATCTGGAGCGAAGCACAGGTCATTTTCCCACACCAGAAAAGAGTAATGAATTCAATCATTATGGGACTAGTTTCACGAAAGGTCAAGACACTGATAACAAGTACAGTAAAATATCATGGTTCACCCACGAGCATTTTAGTGTTTTCAGAGACACATGGCTTGTGTTGCAGATTAATTTTCTTTCCCGGATTTAAGTTTATTGTGTTTTCATACTTTGCTAAAAAAAAATCTGTATAGCTCTCAGTTTGTTTATATGCTCCCTAACCAGTATATCTATCTATATAATCACATTTATTATTTATCTATTTGTATATATTTATTAATCTATTTGTATATATTTATTAATCTATTTGTATTTATTTATTAATATATTTATATATATTTATTAATCTATTTGTATATATTAATTAATCTATTATATATATTTATTAATCTATTTGCATATATTTATTTATCTATTTGTATATATTTATTTATCTATTTGTATATATTAATTTATCTTTATTTATTTAGTTAGTTACCTTTAGTGTTTGTGTATTTTTATATATTTACGTTAGTCATCTATTTATTTCTATTGATTTTTTTTTTTTTTTTTTTCATCAATTGTGAGTTATATTATCCCTTGTGGTCAATTTGGGGAACTACTACTACTTGATCTCTCCAACAAATCCCTAATCCCACGCTGAAACACTATAGTCTCATTTTTGGGCATGGTATTGAGGCATCAGCAGTAGCCTATCCCTTCAATGTAACGTGACCCCAAGAATATAAACACGAATCCTAACCACCTCCAGTCTGTGAAATGTTAACTGTTTTCACTTTCTTTGAGGAATTGGAGGTTAGAGAGTCATTCAAACATTACCACGAAACACACACACACCTACAATAGTTAAATGAGCTTGTTTCGTGGCATAGTCAGGAGGAATCAGAAGCCACCAGGTCTCATACACGATCACAGGGACATTAATTAAGGGTAGGATTCTCTTGTTGGAAAATCGGAAGGCTACTGATTCATCCCAACTATGTGAGAAAACAGACGCCCTCAATGGTACTAATAAGGGATCTGTTGTTTCTTGGCATACTTTGGAGGAATCAGAGACCTTCCAATTCACCAACAAGAGAATCTCCCCTTATTAATTAAGAACCCTGTGATCGTGTATGAGTATCGGTGGCTTCTGATTCCTCCTGACTATGCCACGAAACAGGCTCCTTCTATATCGTAGGTGTTTATTCGTGGCAATATTTGAAGGACTCGTCTGCTTCCAATTTTCTCGGACCACATCACAGGGTCCCTTAATAGCAAGAAAAGTTCGAGAGTTTCACACACCCATAAGAGGCATGCAGGCACGACCTTGAACTCTCATCAGATCCAACCTTCAAATGTTCAGTCGTGTGCCTCTCAGTTTTCTCTTACTGTGTCAAATCACATCGAGGGAGACTGCACCATACTGCGACTGGGACCGAGGTTATTTTCATTAATTAATTTCCCACCATTAATTTCCCCCTTAGCTGCTACGTTCCCCAGAGTATTTAATATTAGTTAGGGCTCGTACTAAAGGTAAAAAAAAATAAAGAACTTGAAATAAAACACACACAAAAAACAAAATATCTGGAGCTAATTTCACGACATTATTATTTATTCTATCTACCATCAATATCATCCTTTTATTTTTCACCTAACTGTGTGGCCTTTAGCAGAAACGTTCCCCTGAGTTTTTTTTGCACAGAAATGATGGGTAGAGAAATGATGTCGTGAAAAGAATACCAGGTAAAACAAATAACAATGGTAAACGTAAAAGGATTTCATGCAAGTTACCCATTGTAAAAAGAATCCAACCCCATGACAACGAAATCAGAAGCTTGAATCCCGTAGAGTTTAAAAATCAACGAAAGGGGAGGAGAAAAAAAAAAAATGAAAAATAAAATTACAAAAATAAATAAACAATAATATAAAAAATAATTATAATAGAATAAAAAGTACCAAACCTGAGAGGGAATGTTTCGTGTTGGTTGGTTTAGTTTGGAGGAATCTGGAGCACCAAATTCGAAGACATAAGCATCACCCAAAATAAGAAGTATGGATTTTTTTTTTTTTTTTTTTTTTTTTTTTTACGCTCATACGTACAGTTGGTAGCAGATGTTTTGTCACCCCCCCCCCCCCTCACCCTCTCTCTGTGTGTCGTGTTAATAATATAATAATAATATATAGGATGAAATTGACCGTGGATGTTTGAGAGGTGGGGAAAAAAAAATAAAAAGAGTTCAGTTCGATGATGTAAAAACTAGAACGAGGTGAAATCAAGGAAAGAATTACATGTGGTTAAAATTTATACATACAGTGGTAATATTCTTTGGAGAATCTTTGATCATTAATTAATTATTATGTTCGGTTTGATAATTTCTATATACAAATACTCTTACAATGTTATTATATTATTATGGTATTGTATTATTATTATTATTATTATTATTATTATATTATTATTATTATTATTATTTTTATTATTATTATTATTATTATTATTATTATTATTATTATTATTGTTATTGTTATTATTATTATCATTATTATTATTATTATTATTATTAGTAGTAGTAGTAGTAGTAGTAGTAGTAGTAGTAGTAGTAGTAGTAGTAGTAGTAGTAGTAGTAGTAGTATTCATGCATTTATTTATTTATATACTCTATTTACAAATTCATTTATTCATTTATTTATTTATATTGTTAGTTTTTGTTGTGGATGTTGTTGGTATTCTAGTTCACAAGTTGCCACACATATAAGGGGGTCGTAAAGTGTTGGTCAATCCGGAGCAACTCATTCCTCCAAACAATTCCAGGCAACAGAACAGCATTATTTTTTGTCAATCTGGTCCTGTTTCCTGGCATACTTTGGAGGAATCAAAAGCCACCAGGTCTCATACACGATCACAGGGGTTGATATGTGGAGCAAATGATTCCCTCCAAAACTTTTCCAGGCAACAGGACACCATTATATGTGTTTATCTGGTCTGTTTCCTGGCATACTTTGGAGGAATCAAGACACTCCAATTGTATGTTACCTTAAGTGTAATTACCCCCTTAAGAACCTCATCTTTCGCCATCCCAGACAAGCCCTATTTTTTTTTTTTTTTTTTTTTTTTCAAGGCATTCTGGATTTAGGTCTCTGTCAGGAAGAATATCAAAATCACTCCCTGCCCTACTTTCTGTTTCCCAGTGTGAGGTAGAGTGGGTGGTGTGTATATTCTGGACTGAGCTCACATGCATGCAGCTTGTTAATGTCTCTCTCTCTCTCTCTTCCCCCCTCCCCCTTTCCCTCCCTAGGTCGCGTCCATTCCCCCCTTTGATTTTTTATATAGAGTGAGAGAGCTTGTGTGTGTGTGTGTGTGTGTGTGTGTGTGTGTGTGTGTGAGTGTGTTGTGTGTGTGTGTGTGTGTGTGTGTAATTCTTTAGGTACAGTCATGGTCACAATATCCTGCGTCAGATGAATGAAAGTGACCCATTTGAGAGAATCTTATAAGCCAATTTTAGAGACCAAACAACAGCTATAATTTATTTTCGTATAATTATTCCAGTTTTTTTTTTTTTTTTTTTTTTTTTTAAGGGTGTTGCAGGACTTTTGATCGTGACAGCACGGTGCTGGCTCAAACAAATATTTTAGCCATTGTTTTTCTATGATATTATTTTTACATAGCTAAGAGTGTACTTGCTTGAAACACACTTCTGAATAATCTGCTTGACTTAATCAGTATGACTTATTTATGTGAAAAAAAAGTGAGTATATCACATTGCTACTTAATTAAATGAACTCCTTTTTATGTCGAAATACTTATTAATTCTTACTATCATCTGCCAAAAGTTTCAATCTCCATCCCATCCAAACAAAACAAAACCTACCATTGCAATCACTCCTTTCTATTTTATGTCCACAGATATCACAAGCAAGCAAGCAGGCAAGCACACGTTTCATTTCTCAGAGCACACGATCTATATTATAATGGTTGGAGTTCATGAATGACAATAAAAGAGGGATGAAACTTGTGTGCTGGTTGGTAACTGAACTATACAGCTTCCTCCCCCCTCCTCCCTGAACACGTGGGGTGATATTTGACAACCCTGACCTATATTTACTTATCTACTGCATTGTCTGTCTGTAGTAATAATGTATCTCGAATGAATAAATGAATGAATGGTTGAGAGATAGTATATTTCAACATGACTTGTGAATAAATGAATGAATGAATGAATGAGAGATAGTATAAATTAATAACTCGTGAATGAATGAATGAATGAATGAATGAATGGATGAGAGATAGTATAAATTAATGACTCGTGAATGAATGAATAAATGAATGGATGAGAGATAGTATTATTCAACATGACTCGTGAATGAATGAATGAATGAATAAATGAATGGATGAAAGATAGTATAATTCAACATGACTCATGAATGAATAAATGAATGAATGGACGAACATACTCTGTCTTCATGCTAATACTGAATATTTATAATTACTGCTAATGTGGAGTAAATAGAGAGATTTTTTTTAAAGTTGTCCAGATGTCTTCATAATTACATAGGAAATAATGAAGGTAATTGTGTATCCCTAGGAGTGTACTATACCTTGCTACTTATATATTGTATGCATTGATTATATTTTGCCATCTGTCTGTCTATCTATCTGTTTGTCTTTCTTTCTGTCTGTCTATCTATCTGTTTGTCTTCCTTTCTCCCTGTCTTTCTGTCTGGTTGTCTTTCTGTCTTGTCTATCTGTTTGACTTCTTTTCTGCCTGTCTTTCTGTGTGTCTTTCTGTCTGTCTATTTATCTGTTTGTCTTCCTTTCTGCCTATCTTTCTGTCTGTCTTTCTATCTGTCTATCTGTTTGTCTTCCTTTCTGCCTATCTATCTACCTTATTAGTCCATTATATGTCTAATAACACTCTTAGGCTCGATTGACGCATACTATTAATTTCTTGCATCTTGTGTTTCATGTTTTCCTCAAGTTGTATCCAAGCAAGTGTGATTTTTGCCATGTTTATTTTTGTTTACTTATTTATTTATTTATGCATTCATTCATTTTCTTGACGAGAACTGATCAAACGTCAAAATCCCGAATGTGGAACCTGGAGGACATGAAGGAATCGAGAAATATAGTGTAGTACTTTGAATAGAATAATCTTTAATAAATAATTTGAAACATGAAACAAATACATAAAGTCAACAGAAATCGGAATGTGGGGTGCCACGTATCGATCGTCGTGGCTGGACTGATAGATGGTTGGTTGGTTTGTCTTGGGGATGTTGTTTCCAGTTGTCTTGAATTCTATAATGATGGTTGGTTGGTTGGTTGGTTGGTTGGTTGGTTGGTTTGTTTTTGGGGGCGTTGCTTCCAGTTATCTTGAATCTATAGTGATGGTTGATTGGTTGGTTGGTTTTCTTGGGGGCTTGCATCCAGTTGTCTTGGATCTATAACGATGGAATCCTCAAGTCATTAATGAATCAGATCAGATAACCAGTCCATACGGTATTCGGGTGGAGCATGACTGAGGCCAAAATCAACCCCTTGCATTCTTGTTCTTAGGGTTCAGTTTTGGATTGGTTGTAAGAACTTCTGATGTTTAATAAATTGGCTACATTTTCGGGGCTACATTTCCGGGCCTCTTTCATTGTACTTGACGTCAGCCTTGTTATTTTGTCAATGGTTCTTGTTCATTTAGTTGTAGTAGCGGGGACGACCTCCACGGGACTCGAAGGACTCAAAGGAATCTGAGAAGCGTGCCTCTCCGTCGTAGTTGACCTCAGCGACGAAGCCGGAGTCGCCGTTGACGAAGTAGTTGACGGTCTGGAGGCGTCCGTCGGGGAGGTGGACGGAGTAGGTTCCTTTGGTGTCATCGAGGTTGCGGTCTCCTGTTGGCCGAAGTTGTTGCCGGAGTCGCCGTCTCTCACAGCCCAGTTGAAGTTGTAGTTGGGGCGGGCAGCGGAGGACACGGCAACCAGGGCCAGGAAGAGCACGATCTGGGGACACCGAGAAGGTTTGTATTGGTGAGGGACGGAAAGGGGACGAAGGAGGGACGTAATTGGGACGGAAAGGGGACGATGTAGGGACGTAATTGGATGGAAAGGGGACGAATGAGGGACGTAATTGGAACGGAAAGAGAGAGAGAGAGAGAGAGAGAGAGAGAGAGAGAGAGAGAGAGAGAGAGAGAGAGAGAGAGAGAGAGAGAGAGAGAGAGAGAGAGAGAGACAGTAACCAATGAAGAACATCCACTCTATAACTGGAGCAGAAATTATAAGACAAGTATTATCATTTTCTTAATAAAACCTGATCGTGACCCTGCCTTAGCAAGATAAAAAAAAAAGACAAAATATGAATGAGTGATGATGCATTACGCTAAAATAACAGTATAAACAGGTTCTACCATCATATCAACTTTCTATCAACGAATGAAATGAAAAACTACAGGGCCATGCTATTATTTCTCTCGGCCCCATTATTACACCGGTATGCGTCATGCTGTTCTCACCTTGGCGTTCATTGTTGTGGCTTGCAGTGTGGGTCGGGACGTAACTGATGAGGTCTACAGCTGGCGGTCCTATATATACCCACCCATGTATGATCACTCCTCCCTTCTTCCCACTCCCCTCTTCTCATATACTCTTCCTCGCCCATCTAGGTCGTTTCTCTCGCTTTGCTTTGGCTTGGTGCTTTTTTGTCGCTTGCATTACCCAACCTCATGTATATAACCTATGCATTCGACCCCCATAATTACCGTCGTCATCACTTTAGGGAGATGTAAACAGTAAAATTTTATCCTCAATTTTTTGGCATATATTCATAAACAGGACCCACTGCTGTTTCCCAAATTCTCATGTTTTAAAATTGAGAAGAATTTTTATTATTATTATTATTATTATTATTATTATTATTATTATTATTATTATTATTATTATTATTGTTATTATTATTATTATTATTATTATTATTATTATTATTATTTTTATTTTTATTATTATTTTTATTATTATTATTTTTATTATTATTTTTTTTTTTTTTTTTTTTTTTTTTTCAATATTCAAGATGTGGAAATGTGTGGAAGAAAGTTTTGATGGTATTAGAAGGACTTGTAACAGAGAGTGGGATTGGGTTGGTCAAGGCATCAAGGTCTTACTATTGCTGAAGGGAAGAATGAATGTACTCAACTGATGTCATTATGTGGGTCGCCATGGTCAGTGTGTGTGTGTGTGTGTGTGTGTGTGTTTTTCTGGAAATCATAAATGGTTACCCAATAATAAGCTGGACTGGACGTGAGGTTATGTGGTCGCATTAGAAGTTAAATTCATTAAAACTAAATCGTATATTATTTTCTAGTATAA
>JAWQEG010008654.1:0-2500 GCA_033782935.1 Petrolisthes cinctipes
GTTAAGGTCTTTATTGGTCTGTGTATGTGTCTATAGGTGTGTCTCTATAATTATGTGTTATTTGTGTGTCTATATATGTGCTTTTTGTGTATTTGTGTGTCTCTATAATATGTGCTTTTTGTGTAAATGTGTGTCTGTATTATGTGCTTTTTCTGTATCTGTGCTTTTTCTGTATTTGTGTGTCTTATGTGTGTTATTTGTGTATTTGTATGACTGTATTTATTATTTCTGTATATATGTGTCTGTATATGTGCTTTTTCTGTATTTGTGTGTCTTATATGTGTTATTTGTGCATTTGTGTGACTGTATATGTGTTTTTTGTGCATTTGTGTGACTGTATATGTGTTATTTGTGTATATGTGTGTCTGTATTATTATGTGCTTTTTCTGTATTTGTGTGTCTGTATATGTGTTATTTGTGCATTTGTATGACTGTATATGTGTTATTTCTGTATTTGTGTGTCTGTATATGTGCTTTTTCTGTTTGTGTGTCTGTATATGTGCCTTTTGTGTATTTGTATCTTTATATGTGTTATTTGTGTATATGTGTGTCTGTATATTTATGCTATAGATACGTATGGGAAACTTTTTGTGATACTAATTATGCCTTGGTGTTTCTGGCCTAATATAAGTTTGGACCTGGTGGTGTGGTGAAGGCATACAAGTGTTGACGTTTGAAGGTTTGTGTAAGAATTCTTGTATCTGAAAAATTAATGGGTATGGATATTTGTTCGTGAGTATTGGAGGAGTGTCTATATATTTTTCAGTGAGTGTGTGTGTGTGTGTGCTGGTTTGTTGGTGTTTGCTTATGTATTAAAATATACGAATTATTCTTAGCAGGTGTTGATGTATGGGTACTAATATATATATAGTGGCTAATATGGTAAAAATGTTCCTGTGTGTATGATTTTGTGTGTGTAGGTACTGTACATAGATGCTAATGTGTAATGTGTGTTGAGATGATGATGATGATGATGATGGTGTTGTATGAGTGATTCTGTGTGTGTATTTGTGTTGATGTATAAATGCTGGTGTTTATATGAGGGTGAAAATGGGCTTGTGTTGTGGTTGTGTATGCTGGGATGAAGGTGGTTGTTGTAATGGTGATTTTGTGTGTGTTTGTGTTGGTATAAAGATGCTGATGTGTGTGTGTATGTTGGGATGAAGAAGGTGGTTGTTGTAATGGTGATTTTGTGTGTGTTTGTGTTGGTATAAAGATGCTGATGTGTGTGTATGTTGGGATGAAGAAGATTGTTGTTGTAATGGTGATTTTGTGTGTGTGTTTGTGTAGGTATAAAGATATCTGTTGATGTGTGTGTGTATGTTGGGATGAAGAAGATGGTTGTTGTATGGATGATTTTGTGTGTGTATTTGTGTAGGTATAAAGATATCTGTTGATGTGTGTGTGTATGTTGGGATGAAGAAGATGGTTGCTGTATGGATGATTTTGTGTGTGTGTTTGTGTACGTATAAATATATCTGCTGATGTGTGTGTGTATGTTGGGATGAAGAAGATGGTTGTTGTATAGGTGATTTTGTGTGTGTGTTTGTGTAGGTATAAATATATCTGCTGATGTGTGTGTGTGTATGTTGGGATGAAGAAGATGGTTGCTGTATGGATGATTTTGTGTATGTATTTGTGTAGGTATAAAGATGCTGATGTGTGTGTATGTTGGGATGAAGATGATTGTTGTGATCTTGTTAGGTATGCGGATGTTGATAGGGAAGTCGCTGTCCAATTAGCTAAGCCTTGAATAATGACCATCAAAGAAGGTACAAGAGAACACTGACATTACCCACCACCTCATTAATTTCCAAGGATATCCGAGTTTACATTAATTTTGCACGAGGGTAATTTTGCATCGATTCACCATATTCGTAGTTTGTATATTTTCATTATGCACGTACAAATTTCTTAATTCATTGTTTTTTGTTTTTTCCCCATCACGTGATTGATTTGCATCCGATGTTTCATAGTTTGGATGAAAGAGACATATAATATTTGTTCAATTTTTAGTGGTAATCTTTTTATTCTTTTATTGAAATTGATTGGTGGATAATTATAAGAGTTGGATTTTTCTTCAAACACATAATATGCAAACACACACAACCTCATTTGGTCACAGGAAAGAAAGAAAAAAAAAAAACACAGTCGAAACAAGACTCCTTCCCGCCCACGATTCCCCGTTAAAGTAAGTCTCCAGGTAGCCGGTCGCTCTGCCTGTCAATTACCTCAGTTTTATCACGGTGTGGGTGTGTGTGTTGTCGGCGTGGTGGGACGCTGGGAGAGGAAGGAAGAAAGTGAGATGGCCGGAGAGTGTGTGTTGAAGGGAGTGAGTGCAGATGGCGGGTGAGTGGAGAAAGACTGAGACACTAAAGGAAGGAAGGAAGGAGGAAAGAAGAGAGGAAGGAGGGAAGGAGGGTATATGGCCGGAGAGAGTGTGTGTTGAAGGGAGTACGGAGGAAGATTGAGACAAGAGAGGAACGGTGGAAAAGGGTGG